>LPNX011085443.1:415142-422642 GCA_001517045.1 Pseudotsuga menziesii
AGGATGATGATGAGGATGATGATGATGATGATGAAGATGATGAAGATGATGTTGATGGTGATGATGATGATGATGATGTTTATGATGATGATGATGATTATGTTCATGATGTTGATGGTGATGATGATGAGGATGATGATGAGGAAGGTGATGATGATGATGAGGATGATGATGATGATGGAGATGAAGACGAAGATGATGAAGATGATGATGATGGTGATGATGATGATGATGATGATGGTGATGATGTTGATGGCGATGATAATGAGGATGATGATGAGGATGAGGATGATGATGAGGATGAGGATGATCATGTTGATGATGATGATGATGATGGGAATGGTGATGAAGATGATGATGATGACGATGGTGATGATGATGATGATGAAGATGATGATGATGATTATGATGAATATGAAGATGATGATGATGGCGATGGTGATGACGATGATCATGTTGATGATGAGGAGGAGGAGGAGGATGAGGATGATGAGGAGGAGGAGGAGGAGGATGAAGATGAAGATGATGTTGATGGTGATGATGATGATGATGATGATGTTCATGATGTTGATGTTGATGATGATGAGGATGATGATGATGATGTTCACGATGTTAATGGTGATGATGATGATCATGTTGATGATGATGATGATGATGATGATGATGATGATGATGAAGGTGATGATGAGGATGAGGATGAGGATGATGATGATGATGATGATGAAGATGAAGATGATGAAGATGATGTTGATGGTGATGATGATGATGATGAGGATGGTGATGATGTTGATGGTGATGATGATGAGGATGATGATGAGGATGATGATGATGATGTTCACGATTGTTAGTTTTTCATCAAATAATCTAGCATTATGATCTTAGGATCTTTTCACTGAGAGAATAACAAGCACAACAATAAAACATAAGCACATCATAAGAGACAAGAGACACAAAGAGTTTTTCTTGGGGAAACCATAAAGTAGAAAACCCCGCAACTTCCTTAGAGAAAGAAGCAGCACCAAAACAGTAAGAGATCTCCCTAACAGTAGTAGACTTCTTGTCCCAGTAATTTCCTTCTTCACTAGTGCGCCACACTTGAGAGAGTGAATGATGTGTGTGATAAATAGAGAGTCTCACTCTCTATTTATATTCTTCCGTTCACTTGAAGTGCATTTTCACATGTAGGCTAGACCTAACAATTACTTACCCGAGCCTACACCTTAATTAGTGTATAATAACTCAAGTTCCCCGAAACTGTGGGGACTTACCTAATGACTTGACATGACTTGTTTACATTATTAATCTTCCCGATAGGAACATTGGGGCATGATCACATGACTCAAATACATAATAGAAACATCCTGGAATAAACATCGGGTTACAATACATAAGATACATAGAGGAATACATTCCGAAGTTACATATACATCAACACTCCCTCTTAACTAGGAAGGTATTCTTTCGACACAGTTTTCAGCACTGGTCTTCTTCTCTGTATCAGCTAGATCATCTCGTCTTCAAGTCATCTTTGTCTTCAAGTCATCTTTGTCTTCAAGTCATCTTTGGATCTGGATCATCTCTCAATCTGGATCATCATCACTGGATCTGGATCATCTCTCGATCTGGATCATCATCATTGGATCTGGATCATCATCGAAAATCATCACTGGATCTGGATCATCTCTCGATCTGGATCATCACTGCTGGATCATCATTACTGGATCTGGATCATCACTCGATCTGGATCAACACTGGTGCTATCTCAAGATTCTTCTTGTCATAGGAAGTTATACAAAGCCAGCCCTTTTTCATGCTGGTTGTAGGCCTACCCTCATGTAGGTCTTCACCCAGCACTTACATCTAACCTGCTCATCAGAAAGGCACGCCTAGCACTCACATCTGATCATGTAGTAAACTGCAATCCCATCAGAAAGGCCCAGCACTCACATTCACCAGCATGATAGGACACACCTACTATCATCTATGAAATGGCTCAGCACTTACATTTGACCTACTCGTCAAAAAGGCACAATTATCCAGGGGAACACATCCAACCACACTGATGGAAGACTCCCATCCAGACAGGAACACATCCTATCACAGTGATGAGAGATTTTAGCACTTACATCTGACCTACTTGTCAGAAGGGCACAACCATCCAGGGGAACACATCCGACCACACTGATGGAAGACTCCCATATAGATAGGAACACATCCTATCACAGTGATGAGAGATTTCCGCACTTACATCTGAGCACGTGGGAACACATCCCTCAGTCGCTCCAGAAAGGCTCTGCACTTACATCTACCCAGGGGAACACATCCGACCACACTGATGGAAGGGCTTGCACTCACATCTAATCCTATGAGAACACATCCCAGCAGTCATATCAGAATGGCCCCCAATCCTCGACTGAGCTACCTGGTAACTGACCAAGCACCTCCATTCTCCTAGAGAATGGCAGTTTCCCTTACATCCGACCTGCTCGTTGGAATGGAAAACACTCACATCTGTCATGGAAGGAACTAAATCCTTTAGCCATGAACAAAATGGTTCAGCCCTTACATTTGATCAAGTGGGAACACATCCCTCTATCACATCAGAATGGCTACTCAGTCCTACACTGAGTGATCTTGGTAACTGACCAGGTGCCTCCATTCCTAGAATGGCAATTGCCCTTACATCTGTCCTACTCGACAGAATGGCCAGCACTCATATCTGACATGGAAGGAACCAATCCTTTCACCATGACAGAATGGCTCAGCCCTTACATCAGACCATGGAAGGAACCAATCCTTTCACCATGTCAGAATGGCTATGGGTCTCATCACTTTCTCTAGGAGGAAGCCTCGATCTAGAGAACACCAAGTCTCTCTCTGAAGTACTCAAACTTCATCCTAGCCAATGGTTTCATTAATACATCAGCTATCTGTTCCTCCATCGCAACATACAAGAGCTTCACTGCTCCTCTCTGCACCATATCCTTGATATAGTGATACTTGATCTTGATATGCTTTGACTTGTCATGGAACACTGGATTCTCTGACAACTTCACACAACTCTAGTTGTCACAATGTATACAAGTAGCATCCAACTGGAGATCAAATATATCAAACAGTAGTTTCCGTAGCCATACTGCCTCACAACTAGCTAAACAAACTGCGACATACTCTACTTCAGCTGTACTCAGTGCCACACAGGATTGCTTCCTGCTAATCAAGAGATCACACCTGATCTCATACTAAAGCAACATCCTGAAGTACTCTTCCTATCGATGGCACTGCCTGCCCAATATGAATCAACATAACCCTCCAGGTTAATCTTCTGATTCGCATCGTATTTGAGCCCATAATCAACTGTACCCTTCAGGTATCTCAGAATATGCTTTGCAGCCATCAAGTGAACACTTCTTGGATCTGTCAGGTACTGGCTCAAGGTGTTCACAGCAAAGAAAATATCTGGTCTCAGGTACATCAAGGACCCAATCATCTAACGATACATCGTAGCATCAACTGTCTCTGATGAAGCATCACTTAATAGCTTCATGTTCAATACCATAGGTGTGGTCATGGCCTTGCAGTCCATCATCCCAAACCTCTTCAGGATCTTTACTGCATACTTCCCTTGTCCAAGGAAGATTCCATCTGTACTCTGCCACACCTCCATACGTAGAACAATAGTGCATCGACACATAACAGGAGTATCACTGGTCTTCCATCTTCAACCTTGAAGCAAAGGTTGGAATCCTCTTTACTCTTAGTAAAGCTTAGAGTCATCAGTAATCTATCCATCCCATCATATCATGTCGAACCTCAGGATCTTCTGTAGTCACTCCTTCTAAAGTGGAGCATCATACTCACTATTTCTTTCGTACTCTATGCACTGAAACATTCTGTACCGGAGTGACAAGTAGCTTCCTATGCTACTAATATTCTATGTGACCATCTACTGTATAGACTTGCATCTTCAACCTTGTAGCAAAGGTTAAGATCTTCATCAGGCTCATCATGTATGTGTTTCAACTCTTACTGGCTGCAAATGTCTCTTCGTAGTCTAGGCCTTCTTTTCGTGAGAAGCCTCGTGCTACGAATCTTGCTTTGTATCCCATGATGTTTCCATATACTACATGATGGAACTATGAACTTCTCTTCAGGTCTCGATACTACGCCCTAACATCATTCTTCTTGAACTGGTATTCCATTTCTTCTTAGTTACTTCTTTATGGCTGGAAGGTTCTGCATCAATGATGTCACTGCATTCATCATATTTATTCTTTGTCTTTAAATGTCATCACTTGTTCTTCGTAACAAGTCTTCATTCTTCTTTGCTTGTAGGTGATTATGTATGCGATCTTTCCTACAAGTCAAATGCAATTGTATGGTTAGAAACATTTCATAAGGAATATTTATACTGGCAAACACTTATGCATAAATATATGATTATGCAACTACTTTAGCCAATACAACATTCATCCATATCTCACTGAAACTTTCTATATGCCTTCCATCTCTACCAGGACAACATTGATATTGTGCACTAATCCAATATGTCATCAAAGAGGTTTCATTCTAAATAAGTAGCAATGGAGAGTTCTATAGCACCATGAGCTACTTACCCATCGCATGTATATTAGTAGTATACTGCCATTAATGCAAATATCCTATCATGCATGATACATCAACTGAATATAAACAAATGCATAACAAAACAATATCATGAAATGACAATTGAATAATTATCTTTATTTGTTTCGTGGGTAAATTGCTTCTTGCACCTTCAGCTTCATCGTCTTCTTCATTCATGGTAGCATCGTTTCTTATCCAAATGATAAGGAGGATAAGAAGTTCTTCAAGAGTTGAGTTCTTCATATTCCTCATTGCTTGAGGTATCTTCTTTGAGAGCTTGATCTTCATTTGCTTCCATCTTCTCTTCTCTTCTTATGAGTCGAGCTTCTTCTTCTTCCTAGAGTTTGCTGAAAGTAATCACTTCCTTCTGGAACACTTTCCTTGAATGAATGAATTCCACGATCCTGGGAGGCCATTCAAGGTGACCATCACCACTTCTGCATTCTTCACTTCTGCTTCAAGTTGTTCTTGATTTGAGAGACTTTTATGACTGCATGGTCTCTGCATTCTAGATCTTCACATTATTCAACTGGTTTCTTTAGGTCATATTCTGATTTTTTTTCTTCCCTTCAAATAGCTTGAAATTCTGGAAGACCTTCAACAGCTTTGCTTGCAATAGGTAGTGCTCTATAATGCACATGTGCAAGCCTTCGATTCCAAAGCTCATTTAGCGCTACTGTGTCATGGATCAAGGCCTGTTCTAGATGGTCCTTCAATTTGTACAAGCCTCCTTATTGTTCTCCAATCACTACCGCATCATCGATAGTCTTTCCTTTTGGCCACATAATGGCTTGACCATCTATGAATGCAACCTGCATTCCTTTTGTATCAATGCTAAAATGGAGAGAAGGTTCTTCTTGAGTCCTGGACCAAACAATACTTCTTTCATTGTTAGAGACTTACCAGAGTCTAGCTTGTATGAAGATTCCCCACTACCTTTTATTGGATATTGGTAGTCATCTCCTAGTTTCACCTTGTGAGGTGATTCGTGTTCTGACAGTCTTACAAAGGATTCCTTGAATCCCGTCATATGTTTGGAAGCCCCACTGTCTATAAGCCAATCATCACTTCCATGAGTAATGTTACCTGTGAGAGATGATGTCAGAACATATTCATCCTCGCTTGAAGAATCTTCACTTTCATATCTGGATCTCTTTCTGGATGGTTCATCATCCTCTGCAGCATGAGCATGATGTCTTCTTTGGCTTTGACCAAGTTCTTCTTTTGAAAGGCTTCTAACCTTGTCTCCCTCTGAAACTGGAACCTCTATACTCATGTAGGTGTCCAATCCATTTTCTTCAGAGAGATCATATACTTCTAGGCTTGGAATTTGTCAACTTCACCAAGCTTATCATCAAGCTGAGGTGATATATCGCTTTGAAATGAGAACCTCAAATGAAAATAGCAAAGGATTAGATCTTACCGATTTGAGGTGTCCGTCCTGGTTCCGGAGCTGGCTGATCTAGGGTTTGTCACAGAAACCCTAATTTTAAAAACTTGGAATCTTTCAGATCTAATTGGATATACAGATATATCTCTTCAAATGGAGTTGTCCAATGTACTCCTTTTCTGAAAACAATGGAGGGAAGCTCCCGGAACAGGAAGCCCTAATTTTCCAATTTCTTCTGCAAAAATGCCTGTTACTGATTCTGTAATATCTCCAAACTTTAAGCTCCTCTATGTCTGAAATTTTGTACTAAGGTAACCTCACATGTTCCTGATCCAAAACCATAGGTTTCATCATAATTTGTTTCACCATTTGGGACTTATGATACTTTTCCCAAGGTGACCTGTTACAGGATTGTTCAGAACAGCAAAGTTGTACGAAATTCCACATGTCACTGGTTCATCCTCTGAGTCTGATATTCATACCACCAAAATTAAATTCTGTGTCCTTTCTAGAACATCTTTATAAATTCTATTTGGACCTTTGTAGCCCGATATATTGCAATTATCCTCAGGTGTCCTGTTTAAGGATGAATTCTGGAAGAGGCTGGAACCCTAACTTGGAGGGATCATATCTCCCAGACTATAGTGAATCTGAGGCTGATTTTTGGACACAGTGTTCATCCGGAGTTTATTTTCGGCCCTTACAATTTTCAGCCTTTGATACTTCTCCAAACTCAGAATATAGCGACTGTACCAAAACTTAGCAGTTTTAGTATTAGGGTCTTTCCTAGCTGAGGGTCAAACTAGGGTTTGACTTTCCTGGAGTTTCACCCAACCAAATTTCTTGATCCAGGTCTCTAAACTTCTGTTTTGATGAGGATAACAATCCTATTTTAGTCTCACTCAAAAATTCCTCTTTTGTATAAAGCCCTAATTTCCACATCGAAACTGAAAATGCTCAAAATCGAATTCCGCTTCGACAGAAAGATGCACCCTAAGGAGGAGAGTTGTTCCACCTTACTTTTGCTGAAAATCTGTGGAGGAAGGTCCACAAACTAGGAATCCCTAGTTCCTACAGCTGCACAGTGTCTTCTTCTCAGGTTAGCTCTGATTCCATGTTAGTTTTTCATCAAATAAGCTAGCATTATGATCTTAGGATCTTTTCACTAAGAGAATAACAAGCACAGCAATAAAACATAAGCACATCACAAGAGACAAGAGACACAAAGAGTTTTTCTCGGGGAAACCATAAAGGAGAAAACCCCGCAACTTCCTTAGAGAAAGAATCAGCACCAAAATAGTAAGAGATCTCCCTAATAGCAATAGACTTCTTGTCCTAGTAATTTCCTTCTTCACTGGTGCGCCACACTTGAGAGAGTGAATGATGTGTGTGATAAATAGAGAGTCTCACTCTCTATTTATATTCTTCCGTTCACTTGAAGTGCATTTTCACACGTAGGATCGACCTAACAATTACTTACCCGA
>LPNX011085444.1:0-25970 GCA_001517045.1 Pseudotsuga menziesii
GAGAGAGAGAGAGAGAGAGAGATGAAGATTGAGAGGGAGATTAAGAGCAAGGGAGAGAGGGGGGGAGGGAGAGGGAGAGATATATATGGAGAGAGGGGGGAGGGAGAGGGAGAGAGATATATGGAGAGAGAGAGGAGAGAGAGGGAGAGAGAGGAAGATATAGGTAGAGATAGGTGGAGATAGAGGGATGGGAAGAGGGAAATGGAGAGAGGGTGTGACAAATATGGAGAGGGAGGGATAGGGAGAAATAGAGAGGGAGAGAGAGGGAGGGATGGGGAGAGAGAGAGAGAGGGAGGGGGGATGGAGGGGGATTGAAGGAGGGAGGGATAGAGAGGGGTAGAGAGGTATTAACTTGAGCACATAGCTCTGTGGACAAACACACAACTCACATGATAATGGCTTGCTGCTGTGAATGCTTTTCATTAGTCAAAGAGTAATTCGATAATAATTACAATGAGGTATAATGGATTAAATATCCACATGCAATTCAAATCCACATGAGGAAATTCAAATTGATTAGACTCTACTTGACTGTAGATAACTAAGACCTTGTCTAAATCATGGTCAGAGGACTCGATAGTTAAATGACCTTGTCTAAACCATAATCAAAGTTCATCGAAGTTCTAAAACACAACTCAAGTGTTACATTCAATGTTAACTGAGGCTAACTGACTATTTTACGTGAGAAATGCACCCCTCCTTAGTGCAGCCATGCAAACCTAGCAATAACTAAATGTAGAGGACTAGAACTGAATGTAACTGACTCCTAACTCAACTTAACCAGTCATCAACTAAATTGAACTAACCTTGGTTGGTTTCGGCACTCCCAGTGGCTCCTAAATTGTAGGGATTGGTCTAGGAGGCTCTTGAACTGATGCAATCAAGTGCAATCAGTGGTAGTGAGCCTCAATTAGTGTTCCCCATACTTTAGTAACTAAAACATGTTCCCCAATTAGGCCAAGTGGACCCAATGGTGTTAATGAATATAAATAGACTGGATGGACTCTCGATTTAGACATATGACCAAATTGGACAAGGGAGGATTAATAATCCTAACACCCCCATGAATGCTAACTTGGACAATCTATGGGCCCTGGTAACTAAGACCATAGGTCACCCATTACATCAAGTAAAGTAAAGTAACTGCTCAAAAACAAGCTGCTGGGGAAAAACCACATGGGAAAAAACCCCCCCTTCTAATTAAGTAGGTAGCATCAGGATCAATATAGTTCTTCTGTGCACAGGTATTCTAGGTCCTGGCATGTGAACCTCTCCATAATTATGTCTGGAGTAATATTCCTCTTTGGAAGAATAATGATATGCTCAACTAAATCAGAAATATAGACAACTGCTGGATGAAGACTGGAGGATGAAGACTAGACCCATGTAGAGCAACTGCAGTCAACTGATAAGTGAAAAAAGGTTCTTGAGGATTCAGAACATCTCAGGAACACTCAATAAAATGATATGTTGCAGCCATGAACATAAAACCATGAGTGGTAAGAACAACCCCAAGTGTTAGGAGCAAGTGTCCAAGCGAATGCAAAAAGTATTCCTCTTTACTAGTTCTGTAAGGAGATGAGGATGTTATAAATGCTAAAGAAGCACTAGGACTATTAAGAGCGAATTTTTGAGCTCCATAGTCTGATATAGATTTTGAAATAGATAATGAATCACATAATAAAATATCGGTAACCTCATATGAGGAAACTAACACCAAATCCCCATCAACAGTTTTGAAGAGAAAGTGCGGTACTTGATTTTTCACACCAGAATTGGTGAGAGCAGCTATAGGCATGAATGAAAGCTTTTGAATTTTAAAATATGAACCAAATAATATCATATTGAAAAGTAAATCAGATCTAAATAGGTTCAAAATATATCCAAAATTGTGAAATGGAATCAAATCCCCAACAACAGTTTTGTAGGAGACTTGTGGTACTTGTTTCTTCACACCGTTGATGAGAACAGCTACAAGAAGTGCTAAAAGATTATGAATTTGATATATTAAACCAAGAAATATCATATCAGATTTAAATAAGATCATATCAGATCCAATAAGGTTAATATCAGATTCAAATAAATTGTTAACTGAGACAGTGGATGCACAACTTTCTTCTTCTTCAAAATTCTGAATTTTGCTGCATGTAATCTTGCAGGAATTTGCTGGAAAAACTAGATCATGGGGAGCAAATGGATCACTATGGTAATATGATATTTCTTCCAAAATATCAAAGGTATCACATATTTTCACACCAGCAGCAACATTAGAGGGATAAAAATCAAATTTCTCTTCACTTTCGGAAGCAATTACTGGTAAATTTTGCACATAATTCAAAGGAAAATCACCAGTGAATGTTTGCATGGAAGTGCAACAGAATTTTTCTTCAATATCATAGATTAAAATGTCTTCTTCTATTTCATAAATATGAGAATATGAGATATCAGATATCTCATGAACATTTGGAGCATCAGGAGAAGGAGTCACTGCATGGAGACTGTCTTCAATTCAAATTGACTGTGTAGAAGCTTCTGCTTAGCTTCTTCTTCATCTTGAACAAATTCATCAGAGAGAGTGGAGGCTGAGATTTTTGGATAAAGGAGGCTTATGGTGTTGGATGTTCTCTCCAAAGTGATATTATGATCGTCATCAATCATTCCAAAGGTTATGTCCAATCTTGTCCAGAGTTCCTATGGATCTTTAATAGATCTACTGAGGTAGCGCAAGCTAGGAGAAAGAGCCAGTTTCCTTATTTAAAAAGATGCATCCTTTGAATTTAGACAGTAATTTTCACTCTCAAAATACTTTGTACCGAGTCCATTAGACACCCAAAGGATATCTTGTCTTTTCAGAAATATAATCATCTTCACGTTAAATTCATAATAGTCTGAGGATCGGGTCAAAAGAAGAACTGATGCATTCATTTCAAAGTTGTACCTACAAAAACAAAAAAAGGGCAATGTAAGGTCAGACAGCCTACACTTTTGGAATTTTCTTCACATCCAGCTTAGTTAATCAAGCAAGCTTGATCAACAATTCCTTTGCTTGGGGTATGAAGTGGTAAATTATCCACTTCTGGTGCAGTGCTGGAAGGAGCAATTTTGCTCAAAAAATGATCCAGTAGAAGATCTGAGGAGGAGAAGTTCCTTGTTCTCTAAGGCTTGATACCATATTAAATTGAGGACATAGATATGTGGACAAACACACAACGCAAATGATAGATCACACAATTTACTCAGTTATTGAAGAATGAAATAGTGCAAAAAATGGCTTGCAGCTGTGAATGCTTTTCATTAATCAAAGAGTAATTAGATAATAATTATAATGAAGTAGAATGGCATAAATAAACACATGCAATTCGAATCCACATGAGTAAATTCGAATTGATTAGACTCTACTTCACTGTAGGTAACTAAGACCTTGTCTAAATCACTGTCGGAGGACTCAGTAGTTAACTGACCTTGTCTAAACCATAACCAAAGTTCATCAAAGTTCTAAAACACAACTCAAGTGTTACATTTAGTGTTGACTAAGGTTAAATAACTGTGTTAGGTGAGAAATGTGCCCCTCCTTAGTGCATCCGTGTAAACCTAGTGCTTACTAAATGTAGAGGACTAGAACTAAATGTAACTGACTCCTAACTCAGGTTAACCAGTCATCAACTGAACTGAACTGACCTTGGTTGGTTTCGGCACTCCCAGTGGCTCCTGAATTGTAGGGATTGGTATAGGAGGCTCCTAAACTAATGAAATCAAGTGCAATCAGTGGCAGTGAGCCTCAATTAGTGTTCCCCACACTTTAGTAACTGAAATATGTGCCCCAATTAGGCCAAGTGGACCCAATCATGTTAATGACAATAAATACACTAGATGGACTCCCAATTTAGACATGAATCTGGATTTAGAAATATGACCAAATTGGACAAGGGAGGATTAATAATCCTAACAAGAGGGAGAGGGAGAGCAGGAGATGGAGAGAGTCGGATAGGGAGAGGGAGAGAGAGGGATAGGGATAGAGGGATATAGAAATACAAATTTTATGGAGAGGGAGAGAGGGATATAGATGGATAGAGATAAGGAGACAACGAGATATAGAGGGAGGGGGAGAGGGAGGGAGGTAGACACAGTGAGAGAGATATAGGGAGGGAGGGTGAGGGGGAGAGGGAGGGAGGGAGGGAAATGGAGAGGGAGAGAGAAGGGAGAGAGAGGGAGAGAGAAAGTATATAGAGGGAGATAGAGGGAGAGAGAAGAAGAGGGAGAGAGAAGGAGGGAGAGAGGGGGAGGAGGGAGGGATAGGGAGAGAGAGAAAGGGAGGGAGGGAGAGAGGAAGAGGGAGAGGTTGAGGGAGGGAGAGAAGATGGAGAGGAGAGGGAGAGGGGGAGAGAGGGATAGGAAGAGTGTGGAGAGGGAGAGGGAGGGAGATGGAGATGAAGACAAAGAGAGAGGGAGGGAGGGAAGGAGAGGGAGAGGTTGAGAGAGAGAGAGAGAGATAGTGTGATTTCATTTTGTGATCTATGTCATGGATGATTTTTCCTATTTTTTTTAGGTTCGCATTGTCAAACCTATAGGTTTATCTTACAAATAAAAAAATAGATCCATTTTTTCATTCCCCTACTTTTTAACCTCGACTCTACATATGACCTACATGTATTTTTTTTAATAAAATTGCACACTTATAAATGTTTGTTATTTTTGTTGTAACTTTTGATTGGTTCACATACTTTGAAGATGAAAAAGAACCTACAAAAGTACAGATGAACACCTACACACCAAAAAAAATAAGTTCATTGATTATGTTAAACCCCCAATAGTGGGCCCTAATGCTCGACCTTGTCAATACAATGATTCATATTCCTTCTTAATTTTATAAAAATATAAAATTTACATTCAAAATTATGAAAAAATGGTGTGACACAAGAACCTCATGTTATCTACAACTCTACAATTGCTTTTCAAAAAATTTCATTGTTTACTTATGAAACCCTACATTTTCAAGAAAAAGTAACATACCAATATTAGGAGAACACCATTTCTTAGATTTATACTAATTTTCGATAAATAAAAGTTATTTATCCTCGAACGTAACTTTATTCTTTATGTTTCATATTTTTAGATTGTGTTATAAAATGTTGTGCATGTACCTATTCCATTGCAACTAGTGTCATAATTGAGTAGCATTGCCCTGCAGTGGCCCATAGAAATTTTTGTTTCAAAATTTATTTAATATATAGTCAATAAATTACTAATATAAATATATTGTATCAATTTTACCATTATTTCATAATTTTATTGATTCTTTGTAAATAAGGGTGTTTTAAAAAAATATAATTCTTAAATAAAAATTAAGTATCATTTCAAAGATACACATAATACTAATATATTTAGAAGATAACTTGAAATAGGTGATGATTTGTAGGATCCTTCCATAACCAATATTGTATAAGTTATTTTGTCCCCGCGTGAATATGCTACCCACTTTCATTGCAACCAAAGGGATCAACCGCTAAAATTCAACAATGCATGCATGCTATTAAAAATACACACGTGTTCATAGCTCAACAATTTCTGAACCTCCATGCAAGCATCCACATGGATAAATGAATGTATAATCATCCATAAAGTATTCATGTGTTACTAACACATGTGAATTCCCAAAATGTGCATGTCTTAATAATGTGTTCTTGCTCATTTTTTTATTGAAAAACAAGGGACAACCCATTTCCTCACCATTATCTCACCTTTCGATAGTACCACAGGTGTCCATGGAAACAACACATAATGTGAACATTCCTCCACCACCAAACAACTATCCATTCTATCCCTTGAAGTACTTTTCCTCATAGTTTGTGATATTTCTTTGATTGTTTGATTATTTATTAAAAAATCCTCAACTATAAATGAATTAAATTTTAAAGAAAATCATCATTTTTACATGCAAATTGTCTCTCCTCCATCACAACAAAAAAAAACATGAAAATGAATCCACCGTATCACAAAATATCTCCAATCAAATCGAAAAATAGACATGTATCCTAAGGAGAACCCAACCACAAAAACCAAGATTAACCAATGTTTTAACCAATTAATAAGATTGGATCAAGAGCTTATATATACAAGGGAACCATAAAGATTATCCTTATACACATCCCTTAATAACATCATTTCCTTTGTTGAGAATACATGTGGTAAATTGTTGGAAATAATTGAATATAGGGTGACAATGAGACAAATACATTCCACTAGTATCAATAAATAATAAATAAAATATTTGAACTTTTCAAAAAAATTGATTGTTATTTTTTTATTGACACTAAGATCAACCAATCCCTTAATCCATCCAAGAGGGTACTTTTCATGGATTAGTTGACATGACATCAATGGAAACAAAAATGGATGATTCAATTGTTTATGTTTTTTTATGAACCTCCTTCAAAAAATAGGTAGGTTCCACCATTTCTTCATCATAAACTATATGATGAGCTCATGCTGGGTTCCCATTGGAACTATTTTGACATTAGTTAGTTTCAAATGGTTGGTGTTGTATCTTCCCAAGATTGGAAAACCTCCATGTGTAACCCAATCAGAGGGAATCCTACTCTTATGTGTACACTTGACCCCTGCTAACAAACACCTCAGTTAGTAGATCACCTAAGTGAAACTTCTACTACCTTATAATAGATTACACATAGTGTATTGTATAATAATTCATTTGTGGTATCATCCAGACATAATCCATTAGAGAAATATGGAGGAACCTCAGGTTCATGTCCTTTAAGCCCCATTTATCATGGACCTACCATGACAACTAGTTAGGAAACGCATTCTTCCAACAACCAAGAATTTCATCATCAATGCACTCACTATGGACCGCAATAGAGGAAATTTCAACTCAAAATGGGCCTCCTAAGGAAAATTTATAAAATAATAGTTAAAATAATAAAATAATATTTATAAATTTTGGAGGAAGAAAAGAAAAAAACTACTTTTTTGTTTGTATTTTCGACATATCTCCCTGTGTTTTTACTCAAATTTTTATTTTTGACATGTCATCCAACGAGCTTTCCCAATCGAAATGTGAATAAAAACACAGGGAGATATGTCGAAAATACAAACAAAAAAAGTAGTTTTTTTTGTATGATACCTATCCCTAAATTTATATTAAAAAATTGTTTAATACCTATACGGTATTTCAAATTTAAAGCAATTTCATTGGCTAACACATGTTGAAATGGAATTAGAATTAGAATTAAAAGGTCCATTTTGAGTTGAAATTTCCTCTAATGGATAAATCATTGAGCATATATTTAATTGTAAATTTTAAGATTACTAGCTAAACATTTGTTAAAGCATTTATATGTAACTAATGTTTTTGGCATGTATAGTTTTTTTGAGTTTAACACTTCCATCATTTTGGTACATCATTAGCCCTACTAAACTTTAGTCTTCCATGTCACCAATAGAGGATAGTGTGTCACCTCACATATAAGAATTTAAATGAGTGTATGATTGTAGGATTAAAAAATGTATTTAGTTACATTTGTCAAAGTTATTTTTTAGAAATCAATCTTAATGTTGTTATGTTTGCATAGTTTCTTCCTGAAGAGATAGAGAATAGCTATCCACCTAAGTTAAGAAGACCACCCTCACCTTGGTAGCATGTCTGGAATTAATTATATATTTGATCTTACATTCATTGTATTTGTACGGTTAATTTTATTTTTTTATACTAATAAAACATACTACATAATTTTATGTGGGTTCCATATTCCACCATCCCATCACCATAAACACCCATCCCTCCCTATCTTAAACCTAGCCCATTTTTTCCTTAGTTCATGTCGATTCCTATGACTAGGAACCCTACCTGTATGATTGGAATACCATTCACCCCCTATAGTGAGTCCATCCCTTGTACAACCAATGGGGCTATAATGCTTCCCACACCCATTACACTTTATGGTTACCCCACCTATCAAATATTCACCAATCCTCCACAAACCTCCTTTCATTTCACCAAGCATTGCGGTCCCATCCCTTACAACCACATTGGTTACATACATTGCACCTACATCATGCTGATATTTAAGAAAAATGGGAGAACCTTAAACTTTAAAACTTTTATCAATCAATTCTATCACATATGTATTTCATAAATGAGACAAATATGAATATTATCAACCACATATGAATCTGATGATCATATCATGCACATAAATATATCATCCACATATAAATATCATAAATATATCATACATATAAATAATATCCATAAATCATCCATATGAATCAACTCCATAAATCAGATATATAAATCAATCAACCATGAGATACAAGATTTACCCTGGGAAAACTATCCAAACAAGGAGGATGAAAAAAACCAACAATTATTTGAGTATGATATATAGATTTGTAGGGAATGATTTACAACATATAAGCATATTTATCAATAAGAGATAACACCTCAGCAATAGAGAAGAGAGATCTAATGTAACCCTACAAAAACAACTGTATGCAACTGTATTGAACTGGCCATATGCCTAGCATATTAATAACAAGACAAAAACCATAACATGCAAAAGATAGCGAATAGGAGGCTTAGTAAACACACAAAGAGAACCACATAGTGCATTCACATGGAGGAGCTAACTAGAACTCCCTACACAAAAACATTATCACCCTTCCTTTCCCTGATTAGATTTAATTAAATTTTCATTGCCTTGAACTGAAAGTGAAATGAATTGAACATAACGTTGACTCACTTGAAATGAATGTTAACTAACTCGAATTGAATGTTAATTGTATTGAGCAGAATGTTAAATTGATTGAACTAAATGTTGATTGACTTGAACTAAATGCTAACTTTTCTTGAATTGAGTGATAACTCACTTGAAATGAATGTTAACTTACTTGAACTAAATGTTAACTGACTTGAATGAATGTTAACTTACTTGAGCTGAAAGTGAACTCACTGAACTAAATGTCTCATTAGAGGAAATTTCAATTGAAAATGGGCCTTCCAAAAATAATACAAATTCCATGTCATCATGTATTATCCAGTCAAAATTCTTTAAAATTCAAAAAGGGAGCACCTCTTAAACAATTTTTAATATAAATTTGGGGAGAGGTATCATAAAGAACTATTTTTTTTGTTCGTATTTTCGACATATCTCCCTGTGTTTTCACTCAAATTTCGATCGGGAGAGCTCGTTGGATGTGGAATTAAATTATACATACAACAAGTACCCACTTGGTATACATTTGACAGTCCCCACTACCCTCGAAACAAGAACTACCTGAAAAAATGTGATGATGGCATCATCATCACATTTGTTTTTAGGTATTTCTTGTTTTTGGGGTAGAGGGGCCCATCAAAAGTATGTTGAGTGGGTACTTGTTGGATGCATAATTTAATTTTTCATCCGTCGAGCTCTCCCAATTGAAATTTGAGTAAAAACACAGGGCGATATGTCAAAATTTGAACAAAAATGTTGTTTTTTTTCTTTTCTTCCTCCAAAACTAATAAATATTATTTTATTATTTTAACTATTATTTTGTTAATTTTCATTAGGAGGCCCATTTTGAGTTGAAATTTCCTCTAATGTTGGTTCTTTCACACTTAGAGCCATCCGTGCATAGTTTCTATTATTAAATTTTGCACGGATCTCTTTAGTTAACCCATGCATTCTAATTAATCAACATTGATCTCTTCTTTACTTAATTGTATGCATTAATTAATAGTTCAATGTATTATTTGACTGTGGAACTGATTGAGTCATTCATATTTAAGTGAATATTTATAACTCAAGTTCACTCAACGAATTTCATGAGCAATTCTCTTTCTCTATCTCTATGCTTTATCTAATTATCCTTACATATTTAATGCATGGTCCATATGTGTATTATATAACTATATTATCGTATCATACTTAGAAGAATGATTCCACGTATACTGATAATAATATATATTACCCCGAAACATATAGCGATATTCTAAAGTAATTCACTTTAGGGGTAGCTAACCCCTTATTGAGACTTATAACAACCAATGTCCATGACTAGAAATATATCACATAGTATTTCCAGTTTACTAAGTAAAGTTTTCCACCTAAATAAATGAGGACGTTGGTAGGACTTGATATTACTCACAAGCATACAGTCTTGATATTACTCATAAGACTCATCTTGATATTACTCAAAATATTTATAATACAACATCTCCACTTCAATCATATGAGGATACATACCACT
Organism: Pseudotsuga menziesii; assembly: GCA_001517045.1. Classification (NCBI taxonomy): domain Eukaryota; kingdom Viridiplantae; phylum Streptophyta; class Pinopsida; order Pinales; family Pinaceae; genus Pseudotsuga; species Pseudotsuga menziesii. Next base: position 10,249 of record LPNX011085444.1, read on the forward strand.
TGATATGATTCGCAAGCTCGACTTGATATTACTCACAAATCTAGAGAATGACTACTAATGTTGTACAAACAACAATCCCTCTAAACAAGGGAGATGTTATTTTCTTCACCCATAATTTCCTTCCATACCAAGCGTATCTCTAAAGTACCACAAATTCATTATTGACAACAACTTGTTCACAAATTTATGATTTGCTCATCAGTAACTATTTACTAAAATTTTATTTTTACATCAGCATGACTTCGATGAAGTACAACTTCATCTCAATATGTTCTATCATAACACATATGTTTTTTCATAAATCTTACTAATTAATCACCTAATAACTATAGGATTCAATTATTTCTCCCCAATAGGTAGCATCCCAATCTACACTACTTTTTTGGATGTAGTATTACCCACAAAATACATGTATCTTATATAGTAATAACGATGATACACATATATAATCCCAATATATATAATAGGTATACTATGCACATAATACAATGAAGAACCTATTCTAATATACCTCAAAGGTACTTAAACATATGTTTATCCATGATCATAAAAATACAACAAGTCTGCTAGGTACTTTAAGAGGCCAACCAACTTCTTATTTAAAGTAGCATCAACTGGATCCGATATAGAATGCAGTTTATATGAACTAGAAAATATGGATTTCATATCCATCATAAACAACACATTAAATTTGTAATTATCATTCATAAATAAAATATTATATTTTCTCTCAATTTTCAACATTTGTTGACTTCAGGAATCTTCTACCATCTGAATAAGTTCTTAGTGAGATTTACATTATCTATGATGTTCTTCAAGTCCTAATCACTTTTATAGTGATTTCATATCACAGTACCCCACATATCCAACTATATGGATATCAAACCTCTCCAATAGGTTTAACTGTTCTATGACAATTCATACCATAACTCTTCTTGAGTATCCAATAGTTTTTGATAATTTGACCATGTATCTCCTCAATTGAATTTTATCCACAAGATATCACAGCCCTTTCCTTATTGATTCATGCATCATGAATAACTATTTTGGGGACTTTTAACTAATGTTTCCCACGAGGATACATCAATAATCCCTTTTCAACTAGCGTGTAAGTTTTTTTGTTACACCAAAACCTATAGATATTGGTAAACATTTGAAACCAAGCACAAGTCCCTATTATCAGGAGTGGCATCTAGTCTACATTTTTATAATCCCAGAAGTGCATAGGTTATACCATGCGGTTGCACTGATACTCCAACACCCCCCTCTGACATATCTCAGGGTAATTGAACCTGAGACCTCAACTCTGATACCACGTAAGGTTTTTCGTTATACCAAAACTTGCACAAAAGATCTACAAAGCAAGAAAAATATTAGAATAGATGCATGCATATCATTTTACATCAATAAGTTTTAGAATATTGGTGCATAAGGTTTGAAGCAGTACAAAATTTCTATCATCTTAGAATCTAAATTACAATGCTCAACAATGGAATGAATAGACAAACAATTTGAATCCTATAGAGGTCATTCAAATTGAATGCATGAGAGTGGCTTACTGTTAAGATAACACCACTCAAAACATCACTTAACTACAACATAATTGACTCTAACAAACCTGAAGGCAGTTTAAATTGAGTCTAACAAAGTAAAAACTCAATTGCATTCCAACAAGTAGGTGGTGGCACCTTTTTTACTCATTTAACTGAGAAGAACTGAATAGAATTCCCAAAATTAGGTGAGTCCTCCTTTCTTGTCTTTTGTTAACTGAAATAGGAGAAATTAGGTCAAATCAAGAAGATAGGATCCTTTATAACTCCAATTAACTTAAAATTAGGTGAAGATGCTCCCATTTTTTTGAGTAGGGTGCATTAATCATGCATATCATACCATATTAGATCCTTGAATGAAGGAGGAGTCCCAGATAACTGAAATTGATGAGATGATGATGATGTAAGCACATTTTTGAGTCAAAATACTTAGGATAAGTGGTAAATTTGGCTACTTAAGCCAAAATAATCATGTGAATTTGGAAAATGACTCCAACATAGAGGATTATTTCATATTATACCAACATTGTTTCGGATAGAGGCTTAGTAAATATGCTCACAATACTTCTCATCCATAGATATGAATAGGAGTTACGCAACTCCCTTCTGTACCATGTCTCGAATATAGCTGACTAGGAACCTTACACATATTTACTTCCTTACATTATGATCTATATGGAGAAAAATATTTGATGTGATATTTCTCGAACACTGAACTAGTAAGAGAACACATGTCCATGAAACTTAATTTCACTTACCAATACATGTCTGAATCCACATACACACGTACCAAGTAGGTAACGTAACACATGTTTTGATGTACATGTCTATTTACTAACTGCAAAGAATACAATTGATCCTAGGACATGTATAGGTATATATAAAATCTATGAGATCCTACAAATATTAATAAGAATAATATTTATCTTGCTTTGTGTGGAAATTGATTTACACTCCATTATTCTTGAATCCTTTCAAGATATATATTGAAAATTTTTCCTCGGTAGAAGATAAATCTTATCCAATCACTGCTACATCTCTAAAATTAAGAATTATCCAATACTCTTACATATCAATTGCTTATGAATATGAGCACCATGTAGGTTTCTATATATAATAAGTTTAATTAACCAATTTTATTGGTTTTCCAAGAGCTAGCAAATCTAAATTCTCTTTCTCAACATCTAGGATGTGGGAATCATAAATTTTAGTCCTCCATCATGGAGACTCATGTTCCTCTATTTAATATAAATGAATTAACTTCAATATTATTTACATTTCTCATAATAGAATTAAGCATTATGTTATGTATTATTCCTAATAAACATAGGAACCTCTTGATCTATCCCTTTTTAGGATAAACCATCCGAATGAATCCATGTAATTCTATTCTTGTAGGTGAGGGGATATGTTTTTCCCTACAAGAAAAATTATTAAAATTATTAATAACATTACATAACCGATAAATGTAATCACATGAAAACTTTCAATATATTAGCAATTGTTCACATAGTTATGTACATAAACTAAATCAATGTTTTGACAAAACCCCATTGATATATTATGTATGTTTTGGAAACCTATATTAGTCCTATGTTCAAAGTTTCATATTTTATGAAGGAAATATGCATCCCATATTCATATCTCATGAAGCAAGCATGAATCCCTCTTTCTGATATATTATGACCAATCATTGCAATCCTATATTCACAACTCATGAAGAAATCATGCATCCCTCTATCTCATGTATGAAGTAAATTTTGATATTTTTGTGAGTACTATATAAGTATATTTAATTACTACATACTTCTTATATAATTCCTATACCATATCACATAATATGGACTCATGAGATCAAAAATATGCTAATAAAAGACAAACAATAATGTATATGCTCAACACAATTCCAAAGTTGAGGAATACAAATATCTATAGGATAGTCATGAAACATATTTTAAAAAAAATAGATCTAATTTATAATAGAATATAACAATCAAAATATAAATTACTTATCTTTTATTGATTTGTGTGGGATACCTCTTGATATTTGAACCCTTGTAGAGAATAGTGAACTTCTTCTTTATTCACTTGAATGGAAGATATTCTTTCCAGTGAAACAATTTATCCCTTTCTTCATTCTTGTCATTTGGAAAACATTCTCCTCTTTAGTGTACAAAACCTTTCTTTTTATGCACCCATCTTCTTGACTTGAGGCCTTCTTATTGAAAATATTGGTGAGTGTATTAAAACACCCCCTTGCGGTCTTCAACAGAGTGATCATGGACATGAGATTGTCCTTAACCAAATCAATGATGATATGCTTGTCATTTTATTTATTCTTATTCAGGTTCATTTTCCATTCATTTATGGTAGTCTCCTCTACTATTTTTCATACATAGGGATAAAGTTTATGCTCTTCAAGAATATTCAACACCCTTTATTTCCATGTGTTGACGTTGGAAGTACCTCCAAGGCGGTCTTTTGGCTGAATGAAGATCAATGTCATGGATGAAATATTTTGATAAAATATTTAAGATATATGTAGGATTATATTTATGCATAAAACTAATCTCTTTCACTCCCTATTCTCTAATACCATGCTTATGTTTGATAAAAATTGGAGAACCTTAAAATTTAAAACTTTTATCAATCAATTTCAGCACATATGTATTTCATAAATCAGACGCATATGAATCTCATTAATTATAATACGCATATAAATATCATAAATATATCAAACACATAAATCATCTCCATAAATAATCCGTATGAATTATCTCCATAAATCATCCATATAAATCAATCCACCATGAGAGACAAGATATACCTTGGGAAAACCCATCGAACGTGGAGGATGACAAACCCAAAAATTATTTGAGTATGATAGATATATATGCAAATAATGATTTAAAAAACATAAATAGATTTCCATATAAGAGATAACACCTCAGCAACATAGAAGAGAGATCCAATGTAACCCTGCAAAAACAACAATATGCAACTATATTGTACTTTCCATATGCCTAACATATTAATGACAAGCCAAAAAACCTAGCATGTATAAGTTAGCGCATATTATTCTTAGTAAACACATCGAGAGAAAAAACATAGTGCAGTCACAAGGATTATCTAACTAGAACTCCCTCCATGCAAACATCAGCACCTTTCCTTTCCTCAATTAGCTTTAGTTCAATGCTCTTTGTCTTGAACTGAAAGTGAATTGACTTGAAATTAATGTTAGCTAACTTGAGTTGAATGTTAAATTAATTGAACTAAATTTTAAATGTCTTGAAATCAATGTTCACATACTTGAATTGAATATTATCTAACTTAAACTAAATGATATATTTACTTGAACTCAGTGTTAACTGACTTGGACTGAATGTTAAATTACTTGAGTTGAATGTTAAATGAATTGAACTTACTTGAACTGACTGTTAACTGACTTGAAGTAAATTCTAACTTACTTGAACTAATAATGAATTGACTGAACTAAATGTGTTTGATACTTTCACACTTAGTGGCATCCATGTACAAATTCTATTATTAACATTTCCATTAATCTCTTCAATTAATTGATGCATGTTGATTGATGACCATTGATCTCTTCTTTACTTAACTGATTACATTAATTAAAACTTCAACTAATGCTTTGACCGAGCTATTGATTGAGGAATTCCTATTTAACTAAATCTTTATAACTGTATTTAACTCATACATTTGCATGCCCAATTTGAAATATCTTTCTCTATGCTTTATCTCATTATCATTAAATAACTAATGTATGTTCCATATGTGTGTTATTTATCCATATTATAATATCATACTTAGAATAATTATTGCATACATATAGATGATCATATATATTAACCTAGGCCATATAGGAATATTCTAAACTAATTCACTCCAGGGGTGGCTAATCCCTAAACGAGACTTATAGTCCTTAGTGACCATGACTAGAAATATATAACATAGTATTTCCACTTTACTATGCAAAGTTTTCCACCTCAATAAATGAGGATATTTGTAGGAATTGATATTACTCACAAGTATATAGTCTTGATATTACCCAAAAGACTCATCTTGATATTAGTCACAAGCTCATCTCCATAAATGGAGGTCCATCTCATAGGGTACCTCTATGAGAATAATTGACTTGACATTACTCACAAGTCTAGTGTTGATATTATTCACAATACTCAGCTTGATATTACTTACAAAATTTACAATTCAACATCACCACCTCAATCATATGAGGATACATAGGACCTGATATGAATCACAAGAATGATTTGATATTACTCACAAGTTCTAAGAATGTCTCCTGATGCTGTACAAACAACACATCATCCCCCACCCATGCACCTACAACAATTCCTTCCCATGTAATTACATCAACCCCTTCCCCCACCTTTTCCTTTAGGCAATGAAATGCATAAAATAACAAATTTTGATTTTTATGTATTAATTTATTTTTTCATTATTGCAAGGAGGAATTGCTAATAGGATTGGATCAAGGAGACATGGGTTCCCATTGTGATATTCTGTCTTGTCTTAACTAATTGTCCAATACTTGAATTATAATTGTATTTTTTAAGTGTACTAACTTGTATAATCATGGGAAAAAACTGATATGTTTTTGTTTCCTGTTATGATCCTAGAGAGAAATCCTACATCGAGACATAAGAAATACAAATATTTCTCCAAATTAAAGAGGAGGAAGTTTTTATTTTGGAGATGAGCTTGGGATTGTTGATGGTGGCTATGGTTATTGAGAGACCCACTATGTATATTAGACACGATGTGGAATTTTGGGAATAATATGTTTATTTGTTTCTAGGACATGAGTTGCTGCTATTCCATTTTTTGGCATGAGCATCCATTATATGTATTGGGAACAATGTTCCATTTTGTAAAAAAATGTATACTTTGTATTGTTAATGAAATATACCTTATGAATGGGGTTGAGGCCACCAACATATTGAGGTTTTACTTGCATACAAATAGGGATTTACAAGCATATATCAAAGAGTAAGAGAGAGAATGTGTACCTCGCTCTTTATGGTTGTTCATACCTTGTTCTCTTCTTCTCTAATTCTCCTTAGCATCCAATATCTAATACTTGTAACTAAGGTTTGACCTTCCTCAAAGTATATTCTACTATTATACAAGATTAGATATGAAAATATAAGGATTTAATTTAAATCAAATAGAAAACTAGATCAATACTCAAAACATTAGAAGAATATATTTAGACATTGATGGATGGAAAAAAATTCTTTATTCAAATAGTTCTTGAAACATTACATAGCTTATGTCTAATCAATATTCTCTGTAAGCCAAGACCCGAGTCCTCTTGCTCCTCTCCTCAATAGAATTATCTAGCATGAGTTTTCCTCCAAATATGGTCACCTTATTCTCTATCCTTCTCCTCTTTTTATAGTTGTTTGGGAGGAAGGAATATGAGTCTAGAATAGTTAGGGGAGTTAGGGTGGTTTCCAAACCAACCCCAAATGCCCTTTAGTTAATTATCTTTTTATTTTTTACACTTCTTAATGGAATAAATGGGCTCATATGGATCATCTCATGAATAACTTGTAGGTTTCCTTAAGGAAACTCACGAATTCGACATTTAGAGTAATATGCAGGTTGCAGTTGAACAACCCATGAATGGCCCACGAATTTCTAGAAGGAAAATAAAAAATTCATCATGAGTTCATATGAAAAAAGGTTAATGCTGGAGTGACCAAAGTGTATCAAGGATCCAGTCCATCTATAGGGTTAGGGATACTTCAATCCATAATGTCGTTTTGTATAAAAAGACATTTGGTGTCATTACTTGGTTGGAGAAGTGTCATTTCATGGTATAATAGATGCCCCCTAATGTGTGAGGTCGTAGGGTAAGGATGGTCAAAATACATTACGATATTTGTTCAGAGGATTCAGAATCAAGGCCACATAGAAGTACCTAAAACATACAAAACAAGGTCTTTTATAAAAAATAATCACTAAGGATTCCATGTTCAATAATGAGGAACACTAGCTCCTTTACAAGATACATCATATGATACACGGTACATTGCCATGCATTATTTAGAAAGGTGGATCATAGCCACATGAGTACAATGATAGATCTTCAATTGTTGGAAAAGTGTCACAAGTAATGGCACAATGTTGTACATCTTAGGTTATATAGGCTGTACACCCAAGGTATTCATCTAATCTATAGAATCCAGTACAAATCCTACCATGTGAATATATTAATTGAAGTGAAACATGGAAGGATACCATTTAAATATCAATTAAAAAGTTAAACTACATCCAGCATAGATGAGTCCATCAAGATGCAGTGGATCCTAAGGTACTACCTTGAAACTCTAGGTCTTCTTTTGTATCAAGTGCAAATAAAATCCATGTGTGAAGAGGAAGGAAATGAATCCTTCAATAGGTCACCAGAGTAGCTAGTAGAATGGATAAGGGAAGATTTAGATAGATTAATCTCAGAGATGGAAATGATAAGTATCAAGGTAAACAAACAGAGGGTAAGGATCCTTGGACAAGGAACATGACACAAAGATGACCCAAGGAAAATTTAAACTTCAATAGAAACAACCAAATAGGTCTGCAATGTAGGAGACATTGACATATTCCCCATGTACTTAGGAGAAGTGAAAAATGGAGGAGCATTGAATCAAAGTATTTACTTGAATCGGGAATTGAAAAACTAAGACATGAGAAGCATGAGACTCAAAATAGTGCTTTGTTCAAGGGACTTGTTGCCAGACAAATTTAAAAGAGAGTGTGTTTCCTTCCTTCGTTCCTTTATTGTTAAGTTTTAATGAGTCAAAGAAAGTAAACTCGAGTGTTTATTAATTTTTGAACAAGCTTGAAGAAAAGAGATAATATTACTTGATATAGCACTGCTTCATGGATTTTATGAACCTGAATTAGTCGATGCTCATCGGTGTTTTTGTGATTTTGAGAGTCTGAAAAATCCAAAGAAGACTCTAGGGGGGTTGTTTTTCATAAAGTTAGTATCCCGAGTCCGAAAAGGTGTAAAAAAATCCAAACAATAACTCTTTTAGCTTATGAGGAACTAAGACATCCATTTTTCGTATTTAGTTGGAAAGGTATAAAAAATGGGTAAACTATCACCAAACCAAACCTCCTTCAAAAGAAAGCATATGGACTTAGTTTAACGAGTGTGAAAGAAGGAAAGATAGCTCGATATGTTCCATTTATTTATGAGTATTGGGAAAACAAAAGTAAACTTTGATGCTTGGTACTGAATTTTAACAAGCATGAAAATGGAATACAGAACGCTCAAAATATTTTTCATAGTTTAATGTAGAGCACAAAAAATAAAAAGTGAGCTCAAATAGGTTCCTTTTTCATAAATTTAGTTCTCTAGGCTCAAAAAAGAGATAAACCTATACCTAAAGATACTCTTCTAGGCATAGTGAACTATAGTATTCCTTTCTCATAACTAATCCACATGGTACAAAAAAGGGTTAAACTTATACCAATTTGAATGATCCTTCATTTCCTTTAATGAGTCTAAAAGAACAAGTAGCTCGGCTATCTAGTCATTTTTAAGGATACAAACCAGGGATTGAAGATAACTGCATATCATGAGATCCTAATGACAAAGTGTAGTTAGAAAAATATAGATCATGAGGCTCATTTTTGTAGGAAAAACAACTTTGGAGGCTCCAGTGACCTAACAACATGTAGCATGGGTACCAAAATTGGAAAGAAGCATTCTAGCTAGGGTAACCCATGTTAGGTAGGCTCTAATCCATGGTGGAACAATGATGTTTGAAGGATAAAAGGAGACTGCAGATCATAGTTCATGGATAAAAAAAGGAGATACTAAGGTTCATAAAGGGATAAGGTATAAATGAAGAATGTAGAGGAACCAAATCCTATGCTATATGCCAGAAAAATATACTCTAATTTCATTCATGAGCTGCAAGGCTAGGTAAAAATTTGAAATCTTTACTACAAATAGTGAATTTGGTTCAAAAAGCAATTGATTTGGTTTTTACCTTCAGTACTGAAAGTTTTACCTTCATATTTCAAATGTCTCGTACAATCCAACCGATGGACGTAATTACGAAGCAGAAGGTGCAGGTAGATCATATATTCCTTAGCTTTCATTTCATGCCATTTATTTCAAGTTTTTATGGAAATTTGGGTCTTTTAGCAATTTTGTAAGGTGACCACATGGGACATGTGGATATCCTGTTTCAAACTCACAAATTCAAGAATTATTCATGGGTATGCAATGGGAAACCCATGAATGACACATGTTGTTACAACTGCACAGTCACATATTGTGTTTGTGTAGTTTTAGATAAATAATGCCAAAAAACTTATGTTTTGTAGGAAAAATGACACTTGAATAGAGGGAAAGAGAGCATGAGAATATGTATAGGGAAGAACTATGGGATCCATTTACATTAAATACCCCTCTAGATATGCAACTTGTTAAAATTATTTGGCATGATGAACATGTGTGCCTAGTTAATATTATTAGAGTCTTTGGAATGACTATAGGATCTTGATCAGGACATGTTCGATCTTCATGGAAAAAAACTTGAAATAAATTCCAAAGATATCTTTTTTATCACTAGATTATCTCATAGAGGGTAACCATTGAGCTTTAGGGGAACCATTGAGCTTAAGTGGCACTGGTCGTAGGGGGGACCTCCTTAGTGTTCAGGGCTACATGAACACCTAGTGCTTTCTAGGTATGTAGAAGTTAGGAACCCAAGTTCCCATTTCCTATATATCAAGTTTCCCACTAGAAATCATTGTGAGCACTATCACCCAGGTGGTCATTGTATCCACATTACACTTATCCACTTGGAACCATGTACATCTAGGAATGGAAATGCCTACAAAGTGTGGTTTTTTACTAGTGCTCTGAGCTAGTCCTAAACATGAAGAAGCAATTATCAAATTGCAATTTGGGGAAGAAGAAATTTTTTGGATATCCTAGCATCCTAACATCTTTATTCTTTGAGTGGTTTCCCACCTTGAGCCCCAAGGTGATACTTCCACCATCTCCTCTGCGTAAGCCTAGACTCACACGGTGCAGGGATGTATTCCTTCATCAAGGTGGTGGTGAGATTCAGGGAAGGTTTGATGATGAATTATATGCATGGTGGAGTAGGAAAGTTACTGCCTTTGATTAGTTCCCATATGTCGAGCTGTATTTATGTGGTGACCCACAGTTGATTCTTCCTCTGGGTGGGGCATGGGGAGAGAAGGGTAAGTTTTATTTTTCATATTTTTCAAAATTTTATGAAGATTTTGTTAATAAGTGTATAAACATATGTATGTTATATGAGTCTAATTCATGCTGTTTTATACATATATTGGGCATGTGCAACCAGATAGCTACTCTAGGACTTACAGGAGACCAGTGGAGGGAGTTGATGGTGAATCCATGATCCTAGTTGTTGAGGGAAATATAGCTAGGATTACCCATGATTTTTGTACTCCTAGGATGGAGAGAATTCCCATTGCTATGTAGGATAATGTAGTGGGTGTCTAAGTATTTCTTATGCTAATGAGAGGCTATGACAGAGGAAACCAAGGCTATAGAATATTCATAGTTTCTAGCATCATGAGGGATTTTAATCTTATTTTTGTATTTTGATGTAGTTATTACTGGATCTTTAGAACAAGACTCAACTTATATGGACCTATTTTACACAGATGCAAAAACAGATATATATATATATATATAATAACTTATTTACATGTGTTTCTATGTACTCATCTGTGTATTGTTACAATGTGTTTGAGAAATGTCAATCTAGTATGTAATCAGCATATGCATCAGTAATTATATTATGGTTTCTTGAATTATGTTTAGATATAATATTTTCAAAATGTATTTCAAGTAACCTAATTCATAAGAACTTACATAATAGAGTAGGATATCTCACTTGATAAACTCCATTAAGCTGAGAGACCACTAACTAGGAGTCAATTCTAACCTCCAGAAAGGTAATACCATGTAAAATAACATCCCATAATAGCTCAATAAAAAAACTATATTCATCTACATTGTTAGTTGTAGGACCTAATAAAGTGCCTCCTGAGGCAACTAGTTGTCTTGTGGGTGCATAGATGACCCAAGCAACTGAAGCTAAGTTGCAAGTGTGATTGCTTGCGCCATGAGCGAATCCTATGAATCACCCCACACACATCTGAAACAAAACCATTTCCACATAAGAAACATTAGAAAAATGATAAGAATTTACAAATTTACATAGCTATAATACAAGAAAAAGCATAATCCCTAAGCATAATACGTTTTTAGGTAGAGCCCATTTCAGGGCTTAGGAAGCTTATTTTCATCATAGTATATCTATCCATAACAACATTTCTTTAATACTTTGGACACAATGTACAAGCCTAACCACATCTATTTGAAGTTTCCTAACCCCAAGGGTTCCTTACCCTGATCATAAACCAAGACAAGTTCTCCTTAAAAACAAAACCATAGGTTTAATAGCTTTGTCATACTTGTTCTTTACCTATTGGTTATGTGCCTCATTTTCTATAAGTGCATCCTTACATTGTTTTTCTATATGTTCTAGATGCATGTTGAAATATAGGTGTTAACCAAAAAAATCCCTCACTTAGCTCTACATGGCCTACACCACCCACGGACACCCATTCACGACCCTCTATTAGACCCCCACACCCTAAAAAAATATTAAGGATGAAGAAAAGGGCTTAAAAAACACAAAAAGGATCCTAACTAACTCTCCTAGGGGCTAAAACCTCCAAAAAGGGGATAAAACCCCTCAAAGGAGCCTAAAACCCTAAAAGGTGCTAAAGTTAGGGCGAAAGGGGCTAAAATCCCAAAAACGGGGCTAAAGCTCAAACCAAGGGCTTAAAACCCTAAAACCCCCAAAAAGCTATAAGAGGAGGGTGGGAGGTCACTCTCAAAACACTGCTCTCTTGCATACTGTTATGCTACCCGTGGATGCCTTGAGACCTCTTTGCCTCTCAAGCCACCCACATCCCCCTCTCTTCTACTCACATTCCCCATTGAGCCATAGATCCTCCTCCATTGTTGAGTAAGATAGAGAGGTGCTTCCTTCCAGCCATGGCATGGTGGCCCATTTCACCAAACGAGAGGTATAATATTGTCTTGTTTATGCATTTTTCTTTAGTATTTTATTTGATTTTTGACCCATGTTTGTTTGCATGTTTGTTTATTGACATGTTTTGTAGGTTTATTTATATTCATTAGTTGTTTGCAGGTATCCAAGGCGAAGCCCTAACCTTGTTTGCAGAGGGGCTCATGGCCATTCTTTCTTGTTCTTTGCTTTCTGTTAGTTTTGATTTCTTTACTACATTTTCCACATGCAGGAACCTACCCTTCTGTCCTATAGAAAGAAGGGAGCCATTCCTACCCCTGTAGCAAGGAGAAATCCCTGCTACAGAACTAGTGACCATACTAGGTCAATCCCACAGGATCCCTGGGTTAGTTTTCAAAGTTTTAGTTTCTTGTTCAGTTTTTTTCCCTAGGTTAATTTTTTTGTTAAATGTAGCTTAGATTGTTATTTATTTACATTTTCAGTTATTGTTGAGCCTCCTCAAGGCCAATTGTTGTACAGGAATAAACACCTTATAACCGAAGGTCTGGGGTTACCAACATACTCATGAAACTTGCAGGCAATTGACTCTAGAGTGTAGTAAAGGAAATAGGAGGATAGAAAAGACTCACCCGATACAAGACGGTTGATCCTAGCTTGTCCTCTTCCACGCTGCTTCTCCTCCAAATCCTTTAGGGATGCTTCTCCTTCACCTGTCAAAAGTCAATTCTCCAAATACAAGATGATACATATATATAAACAGGTTAGATAAATCATATACAGAGTGTTGAAACATAAATATTTATCAAACCACAATATATGAGAGACATTTAAGACACATATGGAAGAAGGATTCTCTTTATTAAAAATAATGAAAGAGTTCAGATTACAACCCAACACCTGAGACAAGGACTCCTCTGCAACCAAAGGATTCTGAGTTCCACTGCTCCAAAGACTTCTGCATAAACTCCACCAGCATAACTTTGCTCTCCAAATGTATGTGATTAACACCCTCCCCAAGGCCTGTATTTATACTTGGTGAAATAATGCAGTTTTGAAGGTTGAGGAGGTTGAGACAGTTAAGGTGATTAAGGTTAAGTGCTTAACTAATCTCAAGTAATCATGAGTTTTTATTTTAAATGTCAAAGAAAGGTGTACGTGGGTATCAATACTGAAACTTGCATATGACACGCGAATTGATCTAAGGGTAAACTGCGTACACTTGCATATGATAAATGTAGTTCTTAATAAGCCCATCTATAGTGTTTTTGGCAACCCTCAATCCATAAATGTCCTTTTGTGTGCCAACATAGCAAATGTCGGCACTCGGATAGAGAGGTGCCATTCAGGTGGATAACAGATGCCCCCTAATGTGTGAGGTCAGAGGGAAGCAATGGCCGAAATACATTATAATATTTATCTTTGGAGAACTCAGAAATCCAATGGAGCAGGGAGAGTACCTGAAACAAATACATAATAATGTCATATATAAAGTTACATCTGAGGATGCTATGTTCAATTTACTGGAACACTAGCTCCTTCACAATATTTGAGTACATCATATGATATGGGTATGAAACCACATATATTACAAAGGTGGATCGAAGCCACAATATACAATAATGATGAGTCTTCAAAGATCTAGAAGCTGTGTATATGAATAGAACATAATCTTGTGCAACTTAGTCCATATATGATGAACTAAGGTCTTCATAAAGGATCCCAAAGAACCAGTACAATCCAAGCCATGTGAATAAGGGTAAGCTGAAGTCAAACATGGAAAGGATTCAAGAGTTTGTCAATCAATAGGTGATAATCGACAACTGAAGAAAAGGAATTCACCAATGATGAAAGTGAATCATAACTGGTCTTTCACGTCGAGGAGCACCGGTTAACTTAGAGGGCACTAGCAGGGGCAGTGAACCCTTAAGTGTCCAAAACTATATAGATGTATTTTACACACTGGGTACTCAAAAGAGAGGGAGATGCATCCCTGTTGTACATATCAGTGAATTTACTCTAAAAGTACTTGCTAGCACCATCATGAGGATTTCAGGATCCTCTTCTTTACATTTGGCTACATGGAACCAAATGAAGCTGGTAGTTGACTGTTTCCATGGTGCTCTCTATGATTGGTGCTTGAGAGTTGTCCCTATCATGAAGAGACAATTGTCCGATTGCAAGAGAGGAAGGCAAAAAACTTTGGTTATGCAAGCATATTAGTGGCCTTCTTTTTTGAGAGAATACCAGTATTGATCCCTGCCATACCTCTACCGGTCAGATCTCTACATCAGTCGAGGCTGAGCAGGTGGGGAGACATATTCCTCCGTCAAGGAGGAGGAGACACATTACATAGTGTATATGATGATGATTTCTATACCTGGTGGGAACAACAGCTACCGGCACTGGAGCAGTTTCCATATGCCGGTATGGACTTTCGAGGTGACCAAGACCTTGTCCTCCCTCCAGGATGAGCATGGGGTGAGCTAGGTAAATAATTTTTAAATTTTATCATTTTTCAAATTTTTATGAATTTTAAAATGATAGATATATACATATGTACAAGTCTTAATCCTATAAATGTATCAAAATGTAGATATTGGACCAGTCCTCCCTGAAGGGTACCCACACATGTTTGTTCGTCCTGTCATAGGCGAAGACCCAGGACTGATCAGGGTTCTAGAGGGGAAGCTAGCCAGGCTGACCCAAAGAGTACCTACCTTGCGGATATAGCATATCCCGACTGCCATGCAGGAGTTCGTAGTTGGAGTTCCACTGGTCTAGCTATGTCTATTCAGGCGAGTGGTCAGAGTTGTACTTGTATATATAGAGGTTGTAGAGGCTACCGAAGCTGAGGAGGTTGAGGAAGCTAGGGTGCAGAGAGGCCATGGGGACCAAGGTGGTCCTAGTGACCAAGGTGTTCCTACGTAGATCAAGGACATTTTGATGGACTACGATCCATATTTTTGTATATTTTGTATATGACGAGATCTGAGGATCAGAATTGACCTATCTATGGACATATATTTTACATATATATATATATATA
>LPNX011085444.1:26071-68569 GCA_001517045.1 Pseudotsuga menziesii
ATATTTTTTTTAAATGTGTGTGAGATGCCAATCTAAAATGTAATTAGCATATGCATCAGTCAATGAATTCTGATTTAGTGGAATATGATTGAATGTAATAACCTCAAAATGTTTATCCAATAAATGAATTTGCATGAACTGACGTAATAAAATAATATTTCATACCTGATAAGTCCGATTGAGCTAGGAAACCACTAACTGAGAGTCCAGACGAACCTCAAGCTGGGTAATACCACGTGACAAAGCATCCCAAAGGAGCTCAATTACAGCCCTATACTCAGCAACATTATTAGAAGCAGGACCTAGACAAGCGCCTCCCGCGGCAACAAGCTATCCTGAGGGAGAATAAATAACCCATACTGCCGAAGCTAGGTTATAAGTGCGACGCCTGGCGCCATCAGGAAACCCTATATACCTTTCAGAAGACATCCACAACAACCAGTAGATAGTATAAAAAAAAAACTGACAACCTAATGTACATAAAAATACATACAATAAAAATACAAAAAAGTGCTAAGCCTAAGCATAGTACTTCTCTTCAGGTAGAGCCCATTTCTAGGCTCAGGAAGCTTGTTCCCATCAAAATCAACTAACTCATATGCACCCTTACTCAATACTTTCGACACAACATAAGGTCCTAACCACATGGCCTTGAATTTTCCTGCCCCCAGGGGTTCTTTGCCTTGGTCCCAAAGCAAGACAAGTTCCCCCTCAGAGAAAACCCTAGGTTTGACCAATTTATCATACTGAGTTTTGACCCTATTTTTATGAGCTTGATTAGCAATCAGTCCATCTCTACACTGTTCATCAAGGTGTTATAAATGTACTAGACGTTCTTCAAGCTCAATCGTATCAGGTAACACATGAATGGCTATCTTTAGAGACAGTATTTCACACTCAATTGGAGTAACTGCTTCCACTCCATGAACGAGTTGGAAAGGGGAGAAACCCGTAGTAGTTTTTACGTTGGTTTGGTAGGCCCAAAGAGCAGGATATAGCATGATGTGCCAGTTAGAGTGGGCTGCATCAATTGTACGTTTAAGGATAGTTTTTAAAGTTTTGTTGACATCCTCAACTTGACCATTTTCCTGCGGATAGTACGAAGATGAATGTTCTTTTTTGAATCCGAGCATAGTAGTCAGTTCCATCATCATGTTATTTTTAAAATGACTGCCATGGTCAGTGACAATCACTTTGGGTATACCAAACCGTGTGATAATCTGATTGAAGATAAAGAAAGTTGTTGTTTCCCCATTGGCTTTAAAAGTAGGCACTGCCTCTGCCCATTTTGTAAAATAGTTAATACTGACAATGATGTATTTATGCCCTCCATCCAAGGCTGGGTTGCATGTCACGTAATCGATCCCCCATTTCATGAAGGGGCCTACCGAGACAACGGGAAATAACAGAGCAGGATGTGGCCGCATTTTCCTGGTGTAAAGCTGACATGGATGACAACGCTTCACTGCTTCCACACAATCTTTAAAGATCATGGGCCAGAAATAACCAGCACGTAATATCTTATGGGTCGTTGCTAACCTAGATAAATGACCCCCACATGCTCCGCTATGGGAATCATTCGAGACAATCTCCACTTCCTCATGGGTAAGGAAACGAAGCAAGATGGAATCTACCCCTTGTCTATATAAGGTATCTCCTATAATGAGGTAGTTCTTTGCATGAAGGCGTAATTTACATCGTTCTTCCATTGAGGAAGCTGCAGGGTACTTCAAATTCTAGAGATATATAATAATATCTCCATACCAAGGATCATAGGTGGATATCAAGAAGATGTGCTCATCTGGGAATGAGTCATATTAAATCACTACATCTTCTTCAGTAGGAAATTATGCTATAATTTCAGCAAAAACTAAGGACTTCTTAGACTTAGCAGATTGGAAATCCAAGTTAAAATCTTGGAGAATGACTATCCATTTGTTAAATTTTCCCCCAACAATCTGTCAGGATGAAACATATTGGAATGGATTCACATCTGCCACTACTATGGTGGTCCTCAGTAAAATGTAGTGACATAACCTATACACAGCATAGACAACTACTAAGGATAATTTTTCAACATGGGAGTATCTAAGTTCAGGTCCGGCCAAAGCACGACTAATATAATAAACGACATGCTCTACAATCTTATCGTCCTCCTGGACTAGTACCACCCCAATGGTCGACTCCTACATAGCCAGATATAATATAAAATCCATAGAATAATTTGGTGGACGTAATAAGGGTGCCGAAAGCAAAGCTTTTTTCAATGCCTCGAAAACAAGTTGTGCGGTTTCATCCCATACAAATGGGGTGTCCTGTTTAAGCAGGCGCATGAAACCTTTAGTAATATTGGCATAGTTAACAATAAAATGTCGAAGAAAATTATACTTTCATTGTAGGCTTTGAAGTTTCCTGAGGGAACGAGGAGGAGGTAGATTTACAATGGCCTCAACTGTCAAAGGATCCACTTGGATGCCTCTACTAGAGACAATGAACCTAAGTAATCTTCCTAACTCGACACAGAATACACACTTGTGGGGATTCAAGCGGATTTTATAATGTCTGCATCTCTCAAATATCAATCATAAATGATCTAGATGTTGAATCCTCTTACGTGAATGTGCAGGCAGATCATCAAGGTATGGTTCAACAATGGCTTTAATGTCATGGAAAGCAAAGTTCATATCCCATTGAAAGGTTTCCCTAGTATTTTTCAATCCAAAGGGCATTTTATTTTATGTGAAGGTACCCCAAGGACAAATGAAAGTAGTTTTATGTTGGTCTTCCGGTTTTATTTGAATTTGATTGTATTCGGAGAAACCATCCATAAATGAAAAGACCTCACTTCCCGCACAGGCATCTATGATCTGGTCTATAAATGGTGTGGGATAGTTGTCCTTAGGATAGGATTTATTAAGGTCTCTAAAGTCTGTATAGACGCGAATAGTCCCTTGCTTCTTATCAACAGGAACAGGGTTGGATACCCATTTAGTCAAAGCTATGGGATAGATAAAACCAGCCTTCAATAGCTTTTCAACTTCTGCCTTCATAGCCGCCGCTTTACGCGGGTTAATAGGTCTTAACTTTTGTCGAACTGGCTTGGCATCAGGATATGTTCGGATTTCATGTTCAACAATCGATAGATCTATTCCTGGCATCTCCTCATATGACAAGGAAAAGATATCGTGGAATTCCTTAAAAAGGGAAGTATAGATGACAATCTCTTCAGGAGAGAAATTTGCACCTATATATATGTTTTCCATGACATCAAGGTTCACATAGATGTTAACAGGTATAGTGGCGGAAATATTTCCATATTCCCCTTGGCAAACATTCCTTCCCTAGGCAAGGGATTGGTAGGTATATCAACATATTCTGACAGTCTCAAATGAAACTCTTGATTTTCTATTCTGCTTAGTTCTGGAAGAAAATAGGATCGATGATGAAGATCCTCACAAATCTTACCATGTCCACTCATGGCTTCCAGAATGGCTTTATCAGAAGGTAAAACCATGTCTAAACAATCTATAGAGTGCGAAGAGTTTTCCGCCCAAGCGGGAAAATAGACTTCTTCTAGATCATTCGAGACTGTTAGAGGATCTAGAGTGGGATCAACAGTGGCTTAAGTGATAGCTTGATAATCCTACCTCCACTGCCGATAAGGGTACTTCCGGTTCATGAGGGGTTGGGAGAACCCAAGGATCAGTCCTATCGACAACTGTAGCTATGGACTTCCCCACACTAGTAGAATTGATATAATTAACCGAGGTTGGAAAATCAAAAGTTCCCATCAGTGATGTGTACATTCCAGCCCCCAAGCTCTGTGCAGCAGGTTTGACCTGATCAACCAATGGCATAGTGGACTCATTATATTCTAAACAACCTTTTCGGGTAAAATCAAGTTGATCAATAGTAACCAACTTGCCTTCATGTGGAAAAACCACTACACAAAAAATGGCTGACGCAATAGCGGACATCGCATAAGTCTAGTTCCTTCCCAGAAGCATATTGTAGTCCAAACAAGCATCAATCACTTCTACTTCAATAGACACTACTTTTCTTGCCAACTTAATTTCAAAAGTCGGCAGGATACCATGCGGACGGAAAGATCTTCCATCAAAAGAAGTAAGCAAAGTGTTTGATGGGACCAGCTTTGGGGATCCAAGAGCTTTCGAACAGGCCAAGGACATAACAAATGTAGAAGCACCCTCATCAACAACTTCCCTTCCAATGGTCTTACCACCATGGATGACATCTATTGATAAGGCTACATGGTAAGGTAGGCGAATTTTAACATCAGATAAATGAAATTTCACCATGAGACTCTATGAGTCCATGCTGCCTAAAGCTGTTAAGAGGGCATCCCACTGAGCGGGACAACTCTGTAACACCTCTAAAGCTGACATTGCACACGGGGTTTGAGATAAATCTTCAACCACGGAGTAGTTTGAAGCAGCCCTAGCATTAGCGTTATGCAAGGTATTCTTGAAGACATCTTTCAATATCTTCGACATAGTTTCAGCAGGCTTCTCTATTGTGAGAGGGTTAGAAGTTTTAGCTACAGCTTTACCCTTCTCAAGAGTCTCTTTCTCATAATTTTTATTCCTTGTCTGCAACAAAGTTGAAGATCGAACCATGTTGATATAGTTTGGGTCAGGGGAATTTTGAGTGCCCCCTGCTACATTAGAAGTTGAAGCAGAGTTATGTCCTTGGGGAAAAGGATCCTTCAGGACAACCAGTTGTTGAGCTTTAAGCAGCTTCTGGGCTTGATCCATAAGGGGACAAAGGTGAGTAAGGTGGTCCTCGTGGAATAACTTACATGGGAACTTGACCTTCTTATTTTCTTTCTTTCCCCCATCAGCATTGTTCATGGGCTTTTGCTTGTTTTGATTTCCCTCTCCCTTATTTCCTTTCTTTTTCTTCTTGTTAGGCTGCTGATTGCCCTTCTGAGAGGTTTGTGCAAAAACATTTGCACTCTGGGGGGAGGGGGTAGCCTTTTCTGCCTCCGCTATAGACTTCTTGATGGACAAATGATGAAGTTTCTTAGCCAAAGATTCTACGGTGGGAGAGTTAATGGACTCAACCACACCATCGGCATGGGGTCTAGGCTTAGGCTTCTCCGCATCATGTGTAGGCCTCGGTGCCTCAGGGATAATCTCATACAAGATCCCAAATTGTGAATAAATCAAATCCAATTGCTGGGCCCTAAGAATGGCTTCTTCTTCATTTGTCACTCCTGAGGTGGATATGTCCTTAGATATGTAGGGAAACAAGGATTTAAGGAACCACTCTAAAAGGAACTCATGAGGAATAGTGGCTTTTATAAGTCTCCTCCACTCTTGGATGTGATTCGAGATGTGGGTAGCCTTGTTCTGCCTAAAAGTAGACAACAAGTCCATTCTGAAATCATATCAGACTGGCAGCTGAAAGTGGCTAAGAAATGCACTAGCCAAGTCCGAGAAACTACTGAAAGTAGTAGAAGGCAACTCAATATACCATTTTGCCGCAGTACTTGTTAAGGTTCTCTAAAACAGCCTCAACCTAACTAAATCTTCATTCAGTGAATTCGAAGAACACCATAAATGGAATGTGGTGGCATGAGCCCCAGGATCTTCACCAACTTTGCCTTTGAACTTAGGGATGTCCGATGGAAATTTGGTGGGAACAGTTGGCCACAAGGGGTCATGCCTCACTAGGTCATTCATCAATTTTAACAAATTTGGCAAGTTTAAAGTTGCCATGAATGGAAGTTTGGGTCGAACTGGGGAACCAAATGTGCTATCCTGGGGATTAGAGGGACCTGCCCCCGAATTCCCATGGGTAAAAGTGGGGTTGCCCCCTGCCACCAGTTGCGAAGTGGGTAGATTACTCTGAAATGGATTCCATCCATAAGCCACAGGATTGTGTGTGAGAGGTGCAGTATAAGAATTTTGGCCCGTCCCAATAGAAATAGGGGTCTGAAAGATAGGAGCCGGTATCCCTCTGCTGAACAACAAAAAGGGAGAGCTCGTAAACGAAACCGAAATTGGAGTTTGGAAATTTTTCCCATAAGAAGTATGGCTCCCAAACTACACTCCTACATAGGAAGGTGATGGGCCTACGTATGGACAGGATGGGGGAATGTGTCCCCCATTCCAAGGGAATCCTTAGACAAATGCCGAGGATCCTACCGAACCGCTCTGGGTAGTATATGGAAAGGAAGAAGGAATAGTAGGTATACTGGGTATCCGAGTAACCATGTCACCAGAAGTACTTGCTAGGTTTTAGTGAACCGATGGTTGAACCACCTGACTCACTGGAGTGAAAGGTGTAGAAGGTATACTAGATCTAGGGGCACTTACCGGGGGAGGTAGTACCCCTTCAACCGGAACGGCTGAGGTGAACAAAAAAGGAATTTCTTCCACAAAATACATAATCCTATCCACAAGGACACCTAACATAGGTGAATCAAAAGGTCTAACCTGAACGATCACATGATCGTTTAAATCATTCAAGGGGGTGTTAAAATTCCTTGCAAACTCGTCAGTTTGCAAGTCTTCTATCTCAACTATATCAAGATCAAAATGGTTAGCTATAAGTTCTGGTTCACCTAAAACTTCACTTATCCATACCGGTTCAAATGAACCATCCGTGTCCAATCTCCGCCTTTGGGGTGGAGGTGGAGGCTCCAATGTGATGAGAGGAGGAAGGTTTCTCAAACTTATTTACCTTCTAATAGGTTGGTCCTCCACGATTGAAAATTTAACAAATCACACGCTAAGGCCAACTAAACACAGGAAAAACCACAGAGCATACACTATAAAAATCCTAAAGCCTCAAACAATCAAACAAGGGTGAAAGATGTACTTTCTCGAAGAAAGATGATGAATGATTACCTGGCGTCCTTGAATTGGTTCTTAGGCACAAGAGGAGGAATCACCCAACTACCCTCCTACACTTACAACAAGGGTTACCTTCCAAGCCTGTTCAAGGTGAACCAGAAATAGCCTTCCGATTTACCTAGGTATGAACCCTAAATGTCAAGAGACTAAAGGCTACCTTAGCTATACCAACAGTTTGGGGGGATAGTCGCAAGCCTGACTCATATGCATGGGCAGGGTAGCTGAGCCCGAAACTCTGTCTAGGAAAGAATCCCCAGATGCGTAAAAGTCCTGATTTATGTTTTGACAAGGAATCAGAGGGTTATCTCCTCAGTCCATGCCTCCATGCGGCCTCATGCTTGACTCTTGTTTAAGAGGAGCTTCCCAGATACAATCGATAAATTCAAGGATTTACCTAAAGAAAGGTCCACTATGTCTAAATTTTAAAACTTATGGGAAGTTTACACTTCCTATCCCACAAGTCTAGCCTAAGATAGTAGGTGAGAGGCCCCTAAAAAAAAAATTACTAGTAAATTTTAATTATTGTGTTCATTTTAAAGGGTTGTTTCTTACTCAGAAGGAAATGGAGTGATGTACTTATGGTGTTTTTGAATCGATAAGAAATAAATAAAAGTAAAGGTGTATTTTTCAAAGCAAATTACCACTATTAAAGAATTTTTTTTTTTTTTTGGTAATATATATTGATGAACTAATGCAAATGATAAAATAAACTAAGCCTATATTTTTTGTATTTTTTGAGATTATATTTTAAAACTGAAAATGAAAACTACTTATGCAAAAGCTTAACAATGTTTTTCTTTTCACTTTTTAAAATTTCTCAAACTCTACCATGCACATAAAATGCACAAAACTTGATTATACTTGGATCTAACCAACTATATAAACAAACAAACTGAAGTAAACAGGCTAAAAGAACCAAGAACCAGGTAACAAAGGGAGACTAGGAACCCTAGCTGGGGAGCACACAATGACAAAATATCACTGTAAACTCACAAAGGTAAGTGACAAACCAACCATCATCAAAAGATAGACTAGAAAAACAATGCCCAAGACCTTGATCACTGATTCGGACAGAGACACTTCAACCTATAACCCAACAGGCCAAGCTACTTCAACATGCAAACAAAAGACAATCCAAACAAAAGAAACCCAAGGGATTTCAAAAAATCACAAAGTGTGGTCACCAAAGGTCTTCAGACAAACAACACGGTATTCATAAAGAAAGCCAACTAACAAACAAGAATTACACAAAGAGAGGGACAAGCAAACCCAATCCTAAAAAATCCCTATTTCCAGGCTTATACGTGATTGTGTATAAGGGAAACTCGTGTACTGTACACAACTTTCCAAGAGAGCAACCCACGTATGCAAACCTCTGTACACGACTGTGCATAAGAGAAACCCGTGTACAGGTACAAAAATTTTCTCAAAAAATAAGAAAAATACACAAGACTTTCAAACACTGTGATAAGTATGAACCAGGATAAAATACCACACAGAAACTTCAAAGCAAAGACTGGTCTGGGGTGACAGAAACAACCTACAGCAGTCTGGGCTCCCTAGCAGAGTCACCAATTCTATTGTACAAGAATAAACACCTTATAACTGAAGGTCTGTGGTTACCAACATACTCATGAAACTTCCAGGCAATTGACTCTAGAGTGCAGTAAAGGAAATAGGAGGATAGAAAAGACTCACCCAATACAAGATGGTTGATCCTAGCTTGTCCTCTTCTCCTCTGCTTCTCCTCCAAAGCCTTCAGGGATGCTTCTCCTTCACTTGTCAAAAGTCAATTCTCCAAATACAATATGATACATATATATAAACAAGTTAGATAAATCATATACAGAGTGCTGAAACATAAATATTTATCAAACCACAATATATGAGAGACATTCAAGATACATATGGAAGAAGGATTCTCTTTATTAATAATAATGAAAGAGTTCAGATTACAACCCAACGCTTGAGACAAGGACTCCTCTGCAACCAAACGATTCTGAGTTCCACTGCTCCAAATACTTCTGCATAAACTCCACCAGCATAACTTTGCTCTCCAAACGTATGTGATTAACACCATCCCCAAGGCCTGTATTTATACTTGGTGAAATAAGGCAGTTTTGAAGGTTGAGGAGGTTGAGACAGTTAAGGTGATTAAGGTTAAGTTCTTAA
This sequence comes from Pseudotsuga menziesii, assembly GCA_001517045.1. Classification (NCBI taxonomy): domain Eukaryota; kingdom Viridiplantae; phylum Streptophyta; class Pinopsida; order Pinales; family Pinaceae; genus Pseudotsuga; species Pseudotsuga menziesii. The sequence goes on from LPNX011085444.1 coordinate 35,125, forward strand.
CTAATCTCAAGTAATCGTGAGTTTTTATTTTAAATGTCAAAGAAAGGTGTACGTGGGTATCAATACTGACAACTCGCATATGACACGCGAGTTGCTCTAAGGGTAACCCGCGTACAAATTTGTATGCAATATGCAACAACCGACACTCGTGTACAACACACAAGTTGCATATAAGAAGAGTCGCATACAGGACTTGACATATTTAAAAGGTAAAAATAACCTGCTGGATGGATGATAAATGTAGTTCTTAATAAGCCCATCTATAGTGTTTTGGGAAACCCTCAGTCCATAAATGTCCTTTTGTGGGCCAACATAGCGAATGTCGGCACTCGGACAGAGAGGTGTCATTCAGGTGGATAACACCAATCCAAGCCCAGTTGGCCGTAGTACCAGTAGCTGTTGGCCATTCTATGATTTGCAAATCAATCAACTGTGCAAAAATGGTCGAACCGAATTTTTGAAAATTCACCTGTGTTTGGGTTCGTTTGATTCCCAAATAGTTGATCCATTTGTGAATCTTCTTGCGATTAGGGGTAAAAGGGCCCATTTCCATAGCAGGTTTTCAACTGTTTGAGGAAATTCCTCACGGTTTGATCAGAATCCACTTCGAAACAACAGGACCTTTACAAGTGCGAGACCCATTTTTTGGGCTTCACTGTTTGCTTTTATTGGGACTGTTAGTGCTGCTCAACCGCCTCTTTCCATATGAACCATTTCATTTCTATTTTTGTTTCATTTACTGCAATTTCCTATACAAACAATGTGTAAATTACAAATAAATTTTAATGGCTTAATGAATGTAGCTTAACTAAAATCAACAATAAAATTAATAGTCTTGCTTACCCTTCCTCCTCTACCCAATCATTACCCTCCAGGGTATTCTAGGATACAACGAACGGAAAGCTCGTATAGTCCTAGGCCCTTCGTTGAATATTGTTCTAAACCATTAAAACTGGATGACCTGGAAGGTAGAAGGGGTAGAGAAGGAGGGATTCTCACTACGCTAAGCGTCCTCCCTGTTGGCCAACCTTACATCCAGGAGGTGACCCGTGGATCTACGGATGGGCTTAGTCCCATTGTGTTGAGAGCCCAGCACCTTCTCTTGGTTGAAGAGGAATATCAATGTAGGTAGTCATCTAGTTAGGCCATCAACATTTAGGGTTAAAAATGTATATGTTTACAAATTGTTGATTATTCAATGCTTGCACAACAATGATATGAAATCTACCATAATATGATGAATTCATAAACCATTTGCAGCCACCTAATACCAGGAAGACAGAAAAAAAAATACACCATATCAAGTAATCAAGCCAACTCAGTTCATGACGCTGAGAGAGCCTTAAAATTTATCAATTTACACTAAGTTCAAACAAATCTGTAGTCTTTTAGGACATAAGTCCCTGACTGCTTCAATCATGGGAAGTACTTAGGCTTAGCCTAGAAACTCATTGTGATGAGTACCATAGGAACCCCAAAGTAGCTGGCCGCTAAGAGGAATTTCCAAGCGAAACGGGAAATGACCCCCACCAATTGAGTAGAAACTCCCATGAGGAAAAATCCAAGCGCTTTCTTCTGGCAGTCTTGGTGGCTGAGTGACCACCTACAGCCAATAGGAAGCCATTAAAACCGGGATCCAAAAATCATTCCCATTAGTTTGATAAACATCTAACACAATTGATCCCCCACGCTCTTCATCACACCTAAGAGGCAAACCACCACCATTCAATACATTAAACCAACACTGTTGAAACCATTCTCAGCGATCTCTCACACCATTTGAAGGCCACATAGCCTCTGATTCAGATTCAGACCCATACCAGTCTGAACCAGACCTCCATACTGCACCATCAATCCCCACAGCTGGTGCAAATCCAGATCCATTATTCATAATAACCATAGCAAGTGGACCCATGTCCACACCACAACCTGTCACCAACAACCCTGCAGGTGGCCCAAGCATAGTCATGCAAACTGTCATCAGTTAGCTGCCACCACCCATAGTGACCAGCCAAGCTGGCCCACTTGCAACACACGGGGGCAGTGGAACTTCCACACACACTTCCCCTCCTACCACACAGGGGGCAATGGACCATCCACCTACATTTCCCCTACTATCATACATGGTGGCAATTTCCCCTCCACCCACACTGTCCCTCCCACCATAATTGGGGGCATTGGCCCATCTACAATGGCACAACCAATACCCCCAGTTATGTAGGTACATTATCCACTTGCAAACCCCACCACCATCCCTTACCCATATCACATCAAACTGGGGTCCAATATTCCTTTCATGGCTCATCTTAAATTGCTTTATTTTGCTCGATTGACAAACGACCACATTCGTCATCAAGATTTTTGGCCTCCAATGACAACTAAGCTGCCATCAAACATCCCTAAGTTTGAAGGAAAGGCAGGGGAATGTCCCTAAAACCGTATTATGACATTCCATATATGGTGCTTGTCCAACAGAATCATAGACGATTCCATCAGGCTGAGGCTATTCCAACGCACCCTTACATGTGCCGCGGCCAAATGGTACATTGAGCTACCGCATGCTAGATATCCATATTTCAACTCCTTAGCTTTCATGTTCCTACAGTATTTCCAACTCCCTGTCAAATATGACAAAGGGTTGGAGATCCTATTATGTTGTCACCAAAGCACTGCGACACATATAACCGACCACATCCATGAGTGGCAACAACATCGTAGCTTATGTAAAATCCAACTTGACGACAGGATCTTCTTGGATTGGTTCCTCAAGACCTTGATCCTGCCCATACCAAAGGACGTCACATCCAAACATCCCCAATTTGAAGAGGATCCCATACTAAAAGCCCAACAATTTGACCTTATCTACACCCAGTCTGGATATCTGTACACCATCATTCCAGATGCCCCCTGTCCAAACACCTCCTATCGAGATGCATCAGGGGCATCCCATGCTATGGATGGCATCATAGGCTCAGTCTCCCAATAGCCACAACACCGTCCAACACCACCTGTCATTACACCACAACCAAGAAATACTGCTAGTGTTGCTTACCAAAACCAAGCTCCAGACTACACAAGAATGATGTCCCAGTCCAGAGCAACAACTTTCTATGCACAACCTACGCCACCACAATAGGCTCAGGCCATGGCTTGGCAAACACAATAGTATGTGGGGAAAATGGCCACATTTGTGGCATCGCCACCGCCAAAAATCTAGTATGCACCACCAGTACAAGCAGTTCAAGCCCTCGCCCCTGCTCCACACACTCTGTTGGGACAAGTGTTCGCACAACAAAATCGTCCCAATCAACCTACCCCCAACAGTAAACAAGGGAAAGCTAGAAATAATCGGCCTTGAAACCAAGACAATAACCAACCATAGGGAGGCGGTCAACAACCAAACCCTCCCAACAATGCCGCAGCAAACCAACCTGCTCAAAACCCCCCACGATAGAATGCACCAAGACTCAATGCCCCGTTGCGCACAAAACAACCGTGCACACTTTGTGATGTTTATGGGCACTACACATTCGAGTGTCCCCTCATTGGTCGTGCTAAAAAGGCCATTCCGAATGAAGTTCAATAGGTCACCAATGCTGCAAATCAAGCCCAACCAAACCCAGCACGATAAGGACCTCCTCCTATGGTGCTTCAAAACCCACTACCAGTCCAAGGATTGGTGGACTGCACCCCCTCCCCAACCCAATCCCAATGCTTTGGGGACACCTCCCATGGTAGGAACAGGTGTTCACCACCTACTAGCCATGACGACTGAAGAGGTCAACTTACAAACTAGATGGAACCAATACGGTACCACCACCGAACCCGCTGACACATTAGCGGCATCTACGTCCAAGTTGATCAACGCACCTCTTCAATTACCCCCTTTCCCCTGCCCCCCCATATGTCAAGTGGCCAACAATGCCACAGCTAGAGCTGCTATTAGCTATATCATTATGGATGATTTGGCCCAAACATAAATGGCCATGTCCGCTCTGGAGGTACTCGAAATGTGCCCAATGCAACAAAAAGCGTTACTAGCCACACTTGGGGTCGTAGACCCCTCCAACTCCAAGTTGATCACATTCGACATAGAGAATGGATAACCACACATGCCATTGACCATCGCCTTCCAAATCCTAGTATCTATCTGGAACTTGGTTTTGCACCAGTGCATAGTAGATGAGGGGGAATCTACATGCGTTATGTCTACCCTGGTTTGGCAGAAACTTGGATCCCTAATCCTGCAACCATCCTCCACAATTTTGTGGGATTATGATGGCCATCCCACTAAATCCCAAGGAATCCTCCCCCGTGTTCCCATCACATTAGTCGGGAAGACAGTGCTGATTGACATAGAGGTTGTCAACGCTTAACTGGACTATAACCTTCTCCTCAGAAGAATTTATATGTACGCCATGAGAGTGGTAGCATCAACTGTCTTCCGTCTCATGATGTTCCGCCATGAAGGGAAGATTATGACAGTTGATCAACTCAGTTATCATGATCCACAAGGGTTAACAACACCCGCCAACGTTATCCCTACCATCACCTCCATTGAGCCACAAGGGACAACTACACACGCTAATGGTGTCCCTGCAATCAACACTATGGTTGACAACACAACAGCCTACCCATTATTGAATGTGGGCCCTGGGTTGTTTTCCAATCCCACCATGATGGATCCTTTCCCCTCAGTGTCACCACCACCAACACAAAATGAGACTGTAGACTTGTGCATGGTCTTATCCAGCACCACTGCACCTAAACAACAATCGTAGCCACATCCCCAACCACAACCACAACATCGTTCGCAGCCACAACACCAACAGCAACCGCAACATCACCCGCAGGAGCATCATTTCATGTATCCGCAGCTACAACCGCATCCCCACATGCAATCATCAGGGAGTTATCTAGGCTCATCTCCAGTCTATACGACTCCCTTCCTCTTCCCCCCTCTTGGTGTCATGAGCAAGCCGGTAATGGACACCTTAAGCTTACCCAAATTTACATTGGGAATTTTGGCATGGTATCTTGATCCACTGGATCAACCAGTAATGCCCCAGGTTGTTTTAACCCTGGTGCAACCCATCATGGTCGAGTCGCATCCCCCACCTGGTTCACAAAATCCAACCACTGCACCCGCACCTGCACTAGCCCACCCAAAAAGGGCTAGGGGCAATAATGCCAAAGCCGCAGTAGAAACTTGGTAGATCCCACCTTGCGCCATCTGTGAACAACAAGGCCATCCAACTCAGAATTTCCCTGAAATTCCAATGATCCATGTGCATTTTGATGCCATGGATACAACCGAAAACCTCCCTGTGGTTGAACTTCCAATCATGCCAATATTCAAAAACAAGTCATTGAGAACAAACCATGGTTACACCCTCTGCAATTTGTATGGACATTACTCTCACCATTGTCAAGACTTGACCAAATTTTGAATGGCTCTTGCTGACCTCCATCAACATTCCCTTGAGTCTGAAATCACCTTGATTGGAGAATTTCATTCCCCACCACCTTCTTCGGACACCATGTCCATTTACATGATATCCAGTTCAACTGTCCCTATTGTCTCCACCATCATTGACGATCCATCAAACCTGTCACTTCCATTGTTTCCCCAACCACATCCACAACCTCAGTTACCAGGGAAACATTGGGGTTCATTCCCGATCAACATGATCTTTTTCCTTCTTCTTTTACTTTTCCATTTCCTACCTGTCGGGATCATGAGTAAGTCTACCTTGGCAACCCTCAATCTAGAATATTTTAGACTGGGAGATCCTGTGTGGTACCTTGAACCACCTACTATACCTCTGAGGCCCTAGGATGTGTTGAATCATGTCCAGCCAATTGATATGATGTTTCACCTAGCTCTAGGTCCATCAAAGACTCATTCTGTCTCCAGGCCTGCCCCTCTTCCTGCAATAGAGACTGGGGGAAAGGCCACAAAAACCATAACCAATACCATTTACATGATCTCTAGCACCATTTTTCCTTCTGTCTCATCGGTCATGGTAGATCCACCTGATCTATCTCAACACCACTTATGCAATGACGGAGATATATGTAAGACCACCTTTGGTTTTACCCCATTCCCTTTAAACCATAGTGTGGAATCAGTTCTTCCCATAAAAGACTCTATTTTGGCATCCCACCTTGCCAATGACCTTCACCTCGGTTTGCATGCCTCTGCTGCACTGACTCATGAGCCTCTACTGCAATTTTTCCCACGCATGTATTGGTATGTTTAAGAACCTTCTGCTGCATCCATACTGCATGGATGACCTTTGGACCTCTGTCCACTGTCCCAACATGGGGCACTGTCTATGCCACTGCAATTGGTTGACCACACTGGAGTTTTGTTTAAGCTCTTTTCTAACTCTTAAAAATAATGAAAAGATTGTCGAGTGCAGCTGCTTCTTGTCTTGCTCGCTAAAGTATAGGAAAGGGCATCTACATCGTCTCGTTTACCTCATTTTGCGGACCATGTAGACCATCAATTGAAAAGGACTTCCTTCGCACACTCAAGATAAGACCATTACCCTCTGCATTCTTTTATGCTTTCTTAGGAAGAGGGGCCACACTTTACGAAAAATCTCACCACGGGTTGTCATTAAGCTCTTTCCGAGCCTTCTCATCAAGAAAAGATTGCCAAGCAAACTTGGTTTCATTCATGCTCGTAAAAGTATTTGAATGACCGTCCAATCAGTATAGGTTTAACCTTTTTCGGCCTGATTGGACTACCAATGGTAAAGAAGTCTCTCATCCCCTACAGGATGGGCGAGCTCTCCTATGTATACTTTTATCCTTTTTTAGGAACAAGATACTACCAATGAAAAATATCCCCCACTGGAGTCTTCTTCGTGCTTTTAGACTCTCTAAAATTGAAATCACCATCGAGCATTTACTTTATCCGGCTCGCAAAAAATCCACGAGATCATACCATAATGGTGTCCCTAGACACCACCCCATAGAAAATAGTTTGGAAGCATTCCCCCTATGGGTCACGTTTGTTCACAGTACTCTACAATGTGTCTTCCTTGGGTCCCATCAATATCAAAAGTGTCCACCTCCTCCAATTATTTACCATCTGCAGTAGCATTCCAAGTATTACAACTATGATCCCATTTCCATGAGTCAAGTTTCATTTGCTACCTGGTCTGCCCTACCATCATACTCTGAAAAAAGGAAGTTTGAGTCTACCATACTCCCCCTTCCCGTGTTCAAATATTTCCCTCCCCCTCCCCCCCCCATTCAATGGGTCATTCTGTATATTGTCTCACACCTTTTGGTTATCTCCCTCGTGCTCCTGGTCAAGGAAACATCATTGCCTTGACTACGGGCATGTCTCCCTCTATCAACGACAACACATATATTCTAGAGGATAGACCCAAATTTCCATGTATCCTAGTTTCATTAAGCTCATTGATGATTTCCTTGGACCACTTGAGAGGAGTCCTTAGTGCCTCTTGGATGGTTGTTTATCACGTGCTCGACTCCAGCTACATCATCGTACCATTGAGATTCGTACAGGGTTTGGTCTGCATAGTATTTGGTCGAAGACCCTGGCTGTCATTTGAATCTAGCACATTGATGAGTCTATTAAAGGGATGTAAATAGGTTATGTCCCTTGTGATTTTTGGGTTGCATTAGAGACAGTGTTCAGAAGCCCCAACAGTGCTTCGATATACCTTTACGATTGATGCAGCATACTTGTACCACAGAGACTCTAACTCTCAATCACTGATTCCATACAACTATGTACCATCCCAGATCCAGCATGATGTCAACCATGAAGTTATAGCATTCCATAAGAATTCCATGGGTCCAATGTACCAGATCAGTATTGTATTCAGCCTCACATTGAGGTAACCAGTATTGTATCATCAATTGTATATGATCGGCTCTTGTATTTTAGAGCATAGATCAAATTATTCTTTTGACATTGTCACGATCCCACGGATGCCCACCTCATCCATATACATGTCACACATTATTTGTATCTCACCCATTGATGGGAATCATACTAATACAAAAACTAAAAGCCACCATGCCCCAACCCCAGAAGCACCACCTCTATGCAGCAAATCCTATGATGTCCATTGGCCATACGAAGAGCTCTCGCCCTCACACATCAGGGGGCAATTTGTTAACCCAAAAAATCCCTCACTTAGCTCTACATGGCATACACCACCCAAGGACACCCGTTCACAACCCTCCATTAGACCCCCACACCCTCAAAAAGCTTAAGGATGAAGAAAAGGGCTTAAAAACCCCAAAAAGGAGCCTAAATAACTCTCCTAGGGGCTAAAACCTCCAAAAGGGGGCTAAAACCCCTCAAAGGAGTCTAAAACCCTAAAAAGAGATAAAGTTAGGGCGGAAGGGGCTAAAATCCCCAAAAAGGGCTAAAGCCCGGACCAAGGGCTTAAAACCCTAAAACCCCAAAAAAACTATAAAAGGAGGGTGGGGGGTCACTCTCAAAACACTCCTCTCTTGCATACTATTATGCTTCCCATGGATGCCTTAAGATCTCTTTGCCTCTCAAGCCACCCACATCCCCCTCTCTTCTACTCACATTCCCCATTGAGCCATAGCTCCTCCTCTATTGCTGAGTGAGATAGAGAGGTGCTTCCTTTCAGCCAGGGCATGGTGGCCTATTTCACCAAAGGAGAGGTATAATATTGTGTTGTTTATGCATTTTTATTTAGTAGTTTAGTTGATTTTTGACCCATGTTTGTTTGCAAGTTTGTTTATTGACATGTTTTGCAGGTGTATTTCTATTCATTAGTTGTTTGCAGGTAGCCAAGGTGAAGCCCTAACCTTATTTGCAGAGGGGCTCATGGCCATTCTTTCTTATTATTTGCTTTCTATTAGTTCCAATTTATTTACTGCATTTTCCACATGCAGGAACCTATGCTTCTATCCTATAGGCAAAAGGAGTCATTCATGCCCCTGTAGCAAGGAGAAATCCCTGCTACAATAGGATTTCACATCACATTCAACATACATTAAATGCTCATACACAGCCATCAAAGACAAGTATTTAGTAAGTGACATCCAATTCACTAGTTATAACTAGATTGTGTTCTTAGTTTATCTATTCTTTTTGTCCTAATTTTCAACCGTTGGTTTAAAATGATTTTACATTTTATGTTGATTTTAAGAACTTTTGACAATCAGTAATTTTTGTTGGATTTAATGCTTTTAATGGTTGAATTATTTCATTAATTTAGTTTTAAGGTTTGTCTTTTTGGCTTATTATTTAATATGTATATATTTAAGCTTTCAAAAACTTATAATAAAAGTTTATTCTAAGTTTTCTTTATAATCTAACCCTCATTTTTGAGTACTTTGTCAAATATTCTCATGAGGAGATTCCTGTAGCAGCTCTGTTTTTTCTGTTTTTGTCATTATCATTGGAATCATATTACAAGGTGATGGAAATGAATTATAGAAAAAAAAATAGGTTTTTGTCCAAAACATACCCATACAAAAAAACCTCTCTCAGTGTTTCCAAATCTATTATCGTTTGGTAGATTAGAATTCATCTTTGTGGCCTATTTTTCAGGGTTTGAATTATTTAATAATTTCCTGTTTTAGTCACAAAGTTCCAACACGTATTCCGATCAATTTAAGGGGAATTTTTAAAGTACAAGTGATATTTTTGTTCATAACATAGTCATTTAAAAAAACCTCTCTCATTTTGTGCACAGGTGTCCAAGATGGAGAGATATGAAGGCGTCTTTGAGACCCAAATTTTTAGAAATTTGCCAAATTTCCCCAAATTCGATTTGTTATTTTTGGGTTAATTGTCTTTAAATATTTTGAGTTATCATGTAACTGTTTCAAATTTTGACCTAGAATATAGTTATGGAACCACTTTACCTTTGTAATGATAAAAGGAAGACAAACATACAGTTTTTGGGTGGGATTTTTCACTCAAGGAGAGGCTTTTGGAGCTTTGATTTCTCAAGCTAGCACTTATAACTCTTATGTAAGTGGATGACTATTATTGATTATATATAAAATGATAATCCCTTTTACCTGTCATCCTTTTTTCATTTCTGATCTGGTTGATTGCTCAGTCTACAATTGCATTTCTTGTTTAAAGGTTTATTCATGTAAATGCTTGTAGCCTGTGGGTGGAATTGGTATTTCATGTGTAATGTTTATGGCTTATTGGGATGTGTTTGATCCCCAGTTTAACTATCTTGCATGATTCATTTCTGTATTAGTTTGTGGATTTTTTTTCCTCCTTGCTGATGAATTTTTTAAAACCAAAACCCTAAAAACTTATTTTACAAGATTGTGTTGGCTTGTTCTTTAGTAGTCTGAGAACAATTTCTCGCACTAACATTTTTGGCGCCATTTCCGAGGGCGTAGGTAAAGTATATCTTTCCTTGGATATCATTATTCATCTGATTTTGAGAGGTGAACAAAGTTAGAAAATATTTTAGACTACAATTTTTCACCGGCTACTCCACGATTAAAGATTCTGCTTCAAGGAGAATTTTGTTGACAGAAAAATGAAGAAGCCAAATGGAAAGACTGGGTATCAGCTTGGTATTGTTCTTATTCATCATTTATTTCCTATATTTCCCATTGCATGTCAAAAGAATTATTTTTTGTTTTGTCTATTCCGATGATCATAAACCTTCAAGTACATATCCCTCTTTGGAAGAAGAAAGTCTGCATTCTTCTTGTTTTATTGATGTTGATCCTATTCCTCCATTTGAAATACATTTGCAACATGATATACATATACCCATATCTCTTGAACCTGATTATTCTGGTCATCTTGTAGAGAATAAAGTTGATCTATTACCTTCTACCATCACTGCTGAAACTTGCGAACAGCTTGTTGAACCTCATTTTCAACTCATAGATTTTTAGTCTAGACTCAGATAGAAGATGTTTAAACCTCTTAGGCTGCCATTTCTCTTACATCCTTACCCTTCCTACTTTGCTGAATATCTTCCCCATTTTATTGGAAAAGCGCATATTACAATAGAGAAACATTTACAATCTTTTCATAATTTCATTGATCATTTTGAAATCATGCATGAGGATGTTTTCATGAGGTTATTTTCAAAATCCTTTGCTGGAGATGCTGGGTTTTGGTTCCAAAATTTAAAAGCTGATTCAATTGGATCATGGGAAGAGTTACATGATGTCTTTTTGAAGTATTAGGGTAAGAATAAATCTTATGATCAATTTCTTTCCGAATTTTATAGCTTGAAAAGGGAGAATGATAAGAAAATTAATAAATTTAATTGAAGGTTTCAATTCTTTTATATCAGTATGCCTACGGAGATCAGACCTTCGGAAAAACTTGCTATGGTATATCATGTTATGGCTCAACATTCAGATCTTGTCTTTTTCCTATTATAAAGGAATTCATCATTTTTCAGACAATTGTTTTAGGTTGCAAAAGGAGTGGAGGAGAACATTCGAGCTTGCAAAATTCTTCGAGATTAGGCTCATCTTGAAGACATACAAGCTTATGAACAGGAAGAAGAACGTAGGTATCATTCATATTTAAGACAATTTTCTTCATCATTTTCATATTTTCATATGAACAAGGATATAAATGACGCTTGTGTTGATTCTTCATATCAGTTTGCTGTCTTTTTCGATGATAATATACTTTTAGTGGATTATAGTAGAAATTTCCTAGTTCCTGCTATGATATTATCATGTTATGAAGAAGAAGTTGTTGCTCTTCAACCTCTTACTATTGATATAAGAAATAAGTTGCCATTCTTGACTTATGGTCACTTTTAGAATTTTATTTGTTCAAGTTTTGATCAAGGGTTTTATTTAAAGCTTGAGAAGTAGTTTGAAGAGCCCTTGGTTTCCATTCTTGAGCCAAAGTTTAAAAAGAACAACAATGGAGAGGAAGATAATGATTCACTTTATGATGAATATAATGAATACATTGAAGTTTTAAATCGGAAATTTCATGATCTTGTGGCTTCTTGGATGGAGTTGTATTTTTCAAAGGTTTCTAATGCTCCAGCTTTTGGCATACTTCGTATTTCCAGTCATAAGTATCATTTGCTTACATACTCTTTATTGCATTTATCACATATTTTGTGGGTTTTATCAAACAACAGCATGCATGGAATTATGATTCTCAGTTAAATGGTTTATTGGCTTCATTGGAAGTATGATCACACTTGATTGAGTTGTTTCCTCCGATTAGAAGTAGGAGTAAATAGTAGAATAAACATGCTATATGAGCATGTAGATTCTTTTCAGTATGCTGGTTTGTAGCAATATTTTGTCATTTCAGAGGTATGTGTTCATAGTTTGATGCAATGACTCCATCACCCAATGAATAAGGCACAAGTTCTACAGGTTCTTGAAGCCTCACAAGGAGGACTTCATCTCGCAGCAAGAGCCGGATGTTATAACTAGATCTTGTTCTTAGTTTATCTGTTCTTTTTTTCCTAATTTTCAACCATTGGTTTAAAATGATTTTACATTTTATGTTGATTTTAAGAACTTTTGACAGTCAGTAATTTTTGTTGGATTTAATGCTTTTAATTGTTGAATTATTTCATTAATTTAGTTTTAAGGTTTGTCTTTTGGGCTTATTAGTTAATATGTATATCTTTAAGCTTTCCAAAAACTTATAATAAAAGTTTATTCCAAGTTTTCTTTATAATATAACCCTCATTTTTTAGTCCTTTGTCAAATATTTTCATGAGGAGATTCCTGTAGCAGCTCTGTTTTTCTTGTTTTTGTCATTATCATTGGGAGAATATTGTGAGGTGATGGAAACGAATTCTAGAATCCCAAAAGAGGTTTTTTCCCAAAACAGACTCATGCAAAAACACCTCTCTCAGTTTTGCAACATCTATTATCGTTTGAGAGACTCAAATTCATCTTTGTGACCTATTTTTAGGGTTTGAATTATTTAATAATTTCTTGTTTTAGTCACAAATTTCTATCACATATTCCAATCAATTTAAGGGGAATTTTTAACAACAAAGTGAGGTTTTTGTTCATAACATACTCATTTAAAAAAACCTCTCTCATTTTTTGCACATGTGTGTAGTATGGAGAGATACGAAGGAATATTTGAGACCCACATTTTCAGAAATTTGTCAAATTTCCCCAAATTCAATTTGTTATTTTTGGGTTAATTATCTTTAAATATTTTGAATTATCATGTAACTAATTGATGTAAATATTTCAAATTTTGACCTAGAAGGTAGTTATTAAACCACCTTACCTTTGTAATGATAAAAGGAAGACAAACATACAATTTTGGGGTGGGATTTTTCACTCAAGGAGAGGCTTTTGGAGCTTTGATTTCTCAAGCTAGCACTTATAACTCTTATGTAAGTGGATTACTATTATTAATTATATATAAACTGATAATCCCTTTTACCTGTCATGCTTTTTTCATTTCTGATACGGTTGATTGCTCAGTCTACAATTTCATTTCTTGTTTAAAGGTTTATTCATGTAAATGCTTGTAGCCTATGGATGTTATTGGTATTTCATGTGTAATGTTTATGGATTATTGGGATGTGTTTGATCCCCAGTTTATCCAACTTGCATGATTTAGTTCTGTATTAGCTTGTGGATGTTTGTTTCCTGCTGATGAAGTTTTTAAAACCAAAAACCCTAAAAGCCTATTTTACTTAGTTTTATTTTATGAGATTGTGTTGGCTTGTTCTTTATTAGTCTGAGAACGATTTATGGCACTAAGACCACCTTAGTATTCATCTTTGATTACTATTTATACATTATAAGAAAGGTTGGAGCGGTTGCACCCTCTCCAACTACTCATTTGTTAATATCTCCTTAAACTATATAATTATACAAATATGATGACATTTAAGAGGTCAAGTGGCCCCCTCTACATATCCCCCACAAAAAAAACATTTCTTCATCCCTAAGATAACAAAGAAATATGCATCAAAATCTTGGGTCTCTTCTACTATTGAAGTAGTCCTCACTTTGCATCAACCATGCATACCGGTCTGCATAGGTAACTCAACCGCAACAATCACTAGCTTGATAGGAAAATAAACATGTACAAGGATATACTGTGATTGGTTACTCTTCAGTATCCATCTTCAATCTGGAGGTAGTCCATCGAAGTCTCATCCTCTCACAATGGCATTCGACTATCCTTTTCTACAACTAGGTGTTTTGGTTTAAAGCCTCACTTTGGCTCATCTTACCAACATCTCCATCAGTTCAGGCATGCAAATCCTTTTGGCTCTTTGAATTTCTATTCCATTTATCTATCTTCTAGCTTTCTGAGGTCACAACCCAGGAACAGTTTCAACATTTCCATATTGAGGGGTTTTAGCACATTATTATCATGTCTTATTGGAGTGATTTTATGTATAGGTTTATGATATCTGCTTGAATGTAATTGTCATATTTTGAAATGCCTACAATATTGTGTGATGCCTGGTCATGTGCATGATCTTCGTCATGGCCAACTTCTTTTAGTTCGATTGAATTAACATGAATCGACTTACAATAGTTCGCAAGAGACCAACTTGATTTACATAAAATGGAGGGGATCTCCTACCTCAAAAGAGACTCACGTTTAACCCCCTCGACATTTAAAATTTTAAAGAGACTTACGTCAACATATTCTTTGATCATCGACCATATATAAACATTATTGACAAGAGATGTCAACTTGATTACAATGCATACTACAACTCGACTATAACAAGGAGTCGAACAAAATTGACCAATTGTCAATAAATTTAGTTGATTCGATAAAGAATCCGCAAAAGGTAAGAATCGACCAATCTTAAATAATGTCAACCAAAAAAATAAAAAATCAAATAAAGTGTTTCTCAACCAAATATTTAAGAATCGACCAATTTTTAAAGGGCCAACCAAGTTGACCAATTTTTAGAAGATATATCATTGACACTATAGGTCAACTGAAAGAGATTTCTACCATAACTATCAACTGAATCCTTCATACATGAATTTATTTTACTTATTATTGGATCCTCCATGATGCAGATATCATTTAATAGTGAAAATGATCAATGTTTATTCAAAGTTGACTGTTCCATGGGCAAGGAAATAAAGCTTCCAAATTGATCCTGAGCGATAATGCTTAGCTGACGGTTCATGGTTGTTCAAATGAATGATGGTTTAGAACCTACATGATGGGATGGGCTTATTCCTCATCCATGATATTTCTAATTCCACTACTATCATTGTTCTCGTCCTTGATTTCAAGTCAGAAAGAATTTTTCTCCCAACGACCTGCAATTATCGTTGCTCCCAAAGGTGACTGAAATCTCATTTGACAGAGAGAGATCTATCATATGAGGTTCTTCAAAGATTGAAAGAGAGAAAATATGATATAGTTCATGGAAAAGCATTGTTTGGGAACAAGATAATAGATCTTTAGCTTCTATGAGCGCATGAGGGAATGATCCCATGGATATTCAGAGAGGGGTGCAGTCCCTAGCATAGTCACTTACACCCACCAAAGGATCCATCCGCCAGTAGTCAGCAAAGGGGAAGTGCCACCAACCATGAATATATTGCTTTCTCCATTGAAATATCAAAGAATTTATGAATTTCCATCTGTATATCACGTCTATTGCAACACATCTCTAGCCAGAACACCTGCAGCTTCTCATGATTGCTAAAATTAATTACTCTCTCTTTTTGCGGAGGAAGAAGATCATGGCATTCCATCCAATCGTTGTTGCTTCCCATGATCATCAATTTATCATACTCTCTGCAATTCAATTTGTTTGATGGCATCGCCTTCTTCCTTCTCATTCTTTAATATATGGATATATGGATAAGATTTCACTATGGCTATGGCTATGCAAAGTTTGACTACAATAGATATATAAGAGTTCACTGGTCGATGTAATTTATAATGAGGTGGATGGAAACTTCATTGAGCAGGTAAAAATTGAGATATCATAATTTTCATATCAATCATACTCAATCCCTCCAGATATGACAATATTATACATTTTCTTGCATCTATACACATCGTAACTTCAACAGTTGACAGTTTTAGTTTAAAAACTATAAATCGATGACTGATAGACAAACAATGGAAAACTTGAAATAAACCACATGAAATGGATTGGCCAATAAACTATCATGTATTGCATCGATCCTTTGACCAATATCCAATCAAGATAATAATATTTATTTCATATTGGATATTTATGGTTTGCACACACCAATATCTTTTTCTTTAATTATAGATTGTTCTTACCTCTGCACAGAACTCATGAGCAGAACCATGATTCTCCTTATGTGGCTATAATATTAGTCTTGTAACTAATTCTACCTTGAATTATCCAACCACAAATCAACAACATGACTACCCTCTTAGTCGCATTGTCATCCAGAATCTGCCATGAAACAGTGCAATGATTCATCCAATAGTTTGACATTTCCTAGTGTGCAAAGATTCTTTATCCTCATAGCAACATCTTTCATCCTTGACCATTTATTTTCTTCTTGTAAATATTTTCTTTATAAATGAATGCCAATTATTTTAAATATTTCCTACAGGTTCTTCACATGAACATGTCAGGATTTCTTCTGGATTCAAGACACTCCTATTTTGTTGCTGCTGTCACCTAGCCAAAAGAAGACAACAACGACGCCAAATGTTGAAAGCTAGGATCTCACATCACATTAAAGAATATAGTAAACGCTCATACATAACCATCAAAGACAAGTATTTGGGAAGGGACATCCAATCCACCTTAGTAATCATATTTAATTTCTATGTATACATTATAAGAGAGGTTGGAGTGGTTGTACCCGCTCCAACTACTCATTTGTTAATATCTCTTTAAATTATATAATTATACAAATATGATTACATTTAAGAGGTCAAGTGGCCCCCTCTATAATGCATCAAACGTTCCTCTATGTCGAAAGTGTTGGGTAGAACATGTATTTCATTCTTTAAATACATTATTTTGCATTCCTCCAGTGTGATTGCTTCCACCCCATGAACAAGTTAGAAAGGTAAAAAACTGTGGTGGTGTTAACTATTGTTCGATACGCCCATAGTGTTGTATACAAAATGATATGCGAATTCGATCTACTTGAATTAATATTATGCTTTAGGATGGATTTCAAATTTTTATCGACAAATTCTACTTTCCTATTCTTCTACGAGTGAAAGGAAGATGAGTGGTCTTGCTTAAAATCTAGCAAAGTAGTCAACTCGATCATCATCTTGTTTCAAAATTGAATTCCATGGTTAGTGACAATTTGTTTTCTAATTCTGAATCTAGCGATGATTTGATTGAATAGGAAATATGTTGCAGTCTCACCATTGGATTTAAATGTAGCCATTTCCTTTTCCCACTTATTAAAGTAGTATACATCGACAATGACATATTTATGCCCCCCACTAGACACTAGGTTGTAGGTCATGAAAGCCACCCCTCGCTTGGTGAAGGGTCCTACCATTATGATGGAATAGAGTGGAGTCAGATGGGACCAAATATTTATGGTGTAAAGAGGAAAGGGATGAAAACCTAGATAACCTAGATAAATGACCCCCACATGCTCCACTATGATAATAATTTAGGAAAAACTCAGCCTCCTCATGGGTAAGGCATCGACGTAAGGTGTAATCTACTCGACTTCTATACAACGTATCTTTGTTAATGAGGTACTTTTTTGCTTTCAGTCTTATATTGTGTCGTTCTTCCTGCGAGGAAGTTGTTTGACACTTAAAAGTATGAATATATACTAGGATATCTCTGTAGCAAGGGTCAGTGGTTTATATCAATAATATTTCCTCATCGGGCAATGATTCATTCTTTGTTACTACATTCTAGTCACTTGGGAACTCAAGACAAGTTCCACAAATATCGAGGTATTTTTTGATTTTGCGCACTGAAATTTTAAGTCAAACTCTTGAATTATGAAAATACATTTATTAAATTTTCCCTTGATTATCGGTTGGGACAGAAAATACTGAAATGTATTCATGTCTGCAGCTACAATAGTTGTCCTAAGGTTGAAAACATGAATCAACTATACAATTTTTTGAGAATCAGTGGCACTAAAAATTCAATATCATCGCAATGAAAACACACAAAAAAATGTTAAAACTCACAAGGATGTTCCTTGCACTGCCCTCGTCAAAATGGTAGTTTTAGTGTCTATGATAAGAGTCACATTTGAAAGAAAATGGGAGGACACAAACATGTATCAATAAGGAATCATTTTTTAAACATATGTTAAATTTCAAAAAATAACAACAAAAAGTGTTTAAGTCTAAAACTACTTAACATATAGTCCATTTCAAAGTACAATCTGTGTAGATTATGAAAGCACATTTTGTTTCCCTAAAATGACTAACCATATCTAAAAAAAATGAAGGGCACACATGTCACTCATTATCAAAACCTAAAATATAATGTATATGTCATTGGATCCCATCAAATTTGTCCTACTATATGTCCATAAACAAATTTAAAAAACATATGAGTACGAAGTTAATAGAATTATCTAAACCTCTTGTGTTTACGCCAAGGTGAAATTCGTAAGAGGCATATGGGTTTGAAAGGGTTTACGTTGAAAAACATAAAATTTTGTAGTTTTTTATCAAAAAATAGGAAAAAGGTGTATACCAACTTTGTTTTTTCACTCCTAAGTAAGATATAATGATGCAACCTCTAGAAAACATATACTGATGCTAAATCAAATTTCTCAACATGTGAATATCTTAGTTCATGCCTAGACAAAGCACAACTAAGGTAGTAGATGACATGCTCTTGGAGCTTATCATCCTCCTAAACCAACACTACACAAACTGTAGATTTCAATGTGACCAGATACATTATAAATTCCTTCGTGTAATATGGTGGACGCAAAAGAGGAGATGATAGTAGTGCTTTCTTTAATGCATCGAAAGAATGTTGTGTAGCTTCATCCCATAGGAATGGGGTGTCTTGATTGACAAAGTGCATGAAACCTTTGGCTATCTTAGAATAATTCACTATGAAGTGTGTAAGAAAGTTGGACTTTCCTTATCGACTCTAGAGTTTTCATATAGTTGGAGGAGGAGGCATATTAACAATCGCCTCAACTTTAAAAGGGTCAACCCTAATAGCTTTGTTGGAGACTATGAAACCTAGAAGTCATTCAGACTGGACACAAAACACACAGTTATGGGGATTTAAGAAAATAATATAGTGTCTACATCTCTCAAATACCAGTTGAAGATGATCCAGATGATATTTTCTCTTTTAGGAGTGAGCTGAAAGATCATCCAAGTATGGTTTGACAATATGTTTGGTATCGTGAAAAATAAAATTCATAGCCTGATTAAAGGTCACTCCAATGTTCCTTAGGACGAAAGGAATATTTTTATACACAAATGTACCCCAAGGGCATATAACGGTATTTTTATGTTGGTACTCAGGTTTAATTTGAATTTTATTGTATCCCGAGAATCCATCCATAAACAAACATACTTCGCTACCCACATATAGATCGATTATTTGATCTATGAATGGTGTGGGGTAGTTGTCCTTAGGACATTCCTTATTCAGATATTTGAATTTCTTACAAACATGTATAGTTCCTTGATTTTTATCCACCAGAATTGGGTTGGATAGCCATTCTGTTAAAGAAATATGATGCAGAAATTCATAATAATTGTCTAAAATACATAAATAGAGGCTAAAGTGGCACCTCTTAGAGCGGATTCTATGGCAAGGTAGGAGGGTACATCTATAAAAATACCATTGATAAAATATGTTGTAAGCACCATAGGGATCCTATAAACATTAATTAAATGATATTCTAGGCACCAATGAGAGATGATTTCTATGATAAGGTAGGGGGGTCCATCTACAAAAAAATACCATCGATAAAAGACATAGGCACCACTGGGATCATATCAGCTTATTGTGATTCTAAATTAGGTTAAGACTAGTAGAGCTTAAGGATCCCACAAGAGCTTGGAAGAATCCCACAGAGGCATGTAGATAACTGGGGAAGCTTAAAGAAGCCCACAAGTCAGAAGTAAAGGAAGCCCATGTTCTAAAGATGAAGGGAGACCAATATTTGAAGACTGAGGATTTCCACAAGTGTAAATGAAGCCAGAGAAGGTAATACCCACAATTTCTAGAAGAGATGAAAATTAAAAAATGATCGTTCTTATGCAACCAACTCAAGCATGGCCAAAATCAGTCAAAGTTAGTATGAAATATGCCCGAAAGTAAAAAAAAAAAGACCCTTCAGCACATGATAGGAAAGAGACATGTTAATCAACAAAACATTGACTACTTATTTCTATTCTTTTACTATACGTGATCTCATATAACAAAAAAATCATCATAGATCACCTTTTGGCATTGATCAGAAACATGTTGCATAGTTGAGCATGCAATTTGTATTTTAGAAACCATATCATAACTACCTTGGAAACACTCCTCGTGAAATATCATCACTTGCTCTACTACATGTGAAGAGATACTAGTGATAATTCATTATACGACAAAAAAACATAAGGTGCATTGAATTTTTCCTTACTGAAAAAGAGTAGTTGTTCACCTGGAAAATATGTGTAGGATCTTTGTGTCACATCCCCGTCCCTCAACCGGCGAAGAGGACGCGACGTACACATCAAACACAACCGGGAAAAATTCCCCATGAGCATGAACAGAATTCAAATGCTGAAATTAAAGGCTGAACATGCATACATAGATGCACAGTCCATCATTTTTCATGCACAATTACTCAATGCATAATTCTTTCATCAAACAGCGGAAGCAAACATACATTCCAGCATTAATCATGTTCATCATTAATTCATTTAACATCAATATAAAATTTGCAGAGATGGAATAACCAGCAGCACTTATCTTTCAATGACGAATCCCGCAACCAGCTACGTCGCTGCAACGTTCCACCCAACCATAGGCCAGATTGCTCATCAATCTCTCAGCAACGCTGCCACCCCCGAGCTGGGCATGATTCCTTCAGGATAAGGTTCAATTGCAGGCTTACACATAGCCAAGGGGACACAGTCAGCCAACCCAAACACTGCTGGGTTTAACAGGCCATCAACAGCAGCCAAGCCAGCACATCCCAAGGGGACAACCACTGCATACCAGCAGCAAAAACACCCTTCACAGCCCTGTGAAGAAACAAAAGCAACCAAGGATAATCCCAAACAGGAGAAGAGGACAGCTCAAGTCCACAGGGACAACCCAGAGTTGGTTTTGGCCCTAACGTGGCCAAAACAACTCAGCAACAACATCCCAATTTCACAATGGAAACAATGGTAACATTCCACAGCCCACAGTGGATAAGAAACAGCACTCCAGCATAGCTATGGGAGACTCAAACGCATCTCACAGCAGAAAAAATGACTCACCACAAAAACCCAGTGGCCCAAAACGCAATTGGACACCGCTGCCAACAAAAAACATGGGGAAGACAACAACCCCAAAGCAAAAACAGTGAGCACGACTCACAACAGGGAAAAACGACCCAATTAACCTGTGAGACAGCCAAAACGTGAATGGCCCTTCACAGTCAGTCGTGGGTGCAAGAGCACGGCTCTCAGCTCACTATGTGTGCCCCAAACAGAAGAATACCAGGGCGTGGGTAACCAATCCGACCCAGCAAGGAAAGGAACAGCCAACGGAGGCCCTGCGTGAGGAAAAGCAGCTCCGTTTTTTCCCGTGGATGCACCACTAACAGGAAGGACGCGAATTTGCAGGTCGTGGGTGCTCAGCAATTCATGGAGAGAGGAAGAAGAATCTGTGTGAGACCAAAAAAACACCCCCAAAAACCTGTGCGTGAGGAGAAAACAACCAAAATCGTGGTAGAGTGTAAAACTGACCAAGGATGAGTGCGTGAGGGAGAAGGATGGGCAGCCATGGGTGGAGTGGGAAATTGGGTAAGGCTGACAGCCTGCCACAACCACCACCACTTCAGCAATAACTCCCCCAACCACCAGCTGAAGCATTAAAGAGGTTGACAAACAAAAAAGGTGGCAAAACAACAAGGCAATAAAACATGGGTTTTTCCCCCATAACCAAGGTTTGACATCCCCCACCCCTTATCCTTCGGAACCATGCCCTTTTCATTCAACGTTGCACTGCCGTAGCTGGTTGTGGTTTATTTTAATTGATGTGCGGATTTACATGATGCCGAATTAAAATGTGCCGGATAGCACAACATACCATCGGCAATTATCCCCCATTGCCGAAACGTACACAACCAAATCGATGGTGGGGCTTTTTCCTTGAGCTCCTCACCACGATTAATTACATTTTACACATCATGCAAACGGGGTCGAAACCAGGGACATGACACTTTGTAGTGCCAACTGGTGGTAAGTTGTTTTGATGTTGCTCATTATTGGAAGAGGTGAATATGAAAAGTTTATCCTTCTTATGAAACCACCTCAAGCATGTCCAAATTTGGTCAAGTTAGTATCAAATATGCCCATAAGATAAAAATAGTCCCCTAAACACGTGATGGGAAAGAGACATGTTAGTCAACAAAAAATTGACATCTTATTTCTATTCTATTACTGGGAATGATCTCATGTAGAAAAAAATTCATCATAAATTAGCTTTTGGCACTGAGAAGTAAGTTGCACAGTTGAGCATGCAATTTGTAGTTTAGAAACCATATCATAAATTCCTTGGAGACACTCCTCATGTAATAACATCACTTTATCTGCTACCTTTGAAGATACAGACATATGAACTTATGGTCCACATATGTGCCATGCAACAACTGAAAGTTTATCATCACATTAATCAGAACATGTAAAATAGTGCAACCAATAACTAGTGTTAATCATTTAAAGTGCCATTTAGCATATTATTTCCAGATCTGTGTATGTGATAGCATAGATATAAAATACTAACTTAATGAAAATTTAGTGCTAATCTAACCATAATGTTATTATCATTCACTCGATCCTATATGTAAGCTCTGAAATATAACATCATCAAGTCCCTTACCATCACCCAGCTCTCAATAGCAATAATTAGTACTAAGAAAATCCAAAACAATACTCGCTAAAATATTGCCAAAATTATATCACTGTGCATTCAGAGATGTAAGGTTCTAGATCTCAATTAAAAATTAGAATTACATTTACTTAGAAAACTAATGCGAATACGGAAGAAAACTAATCAAATCAATAAGGTATATTTTACAAAATACACCACCATCTAAATAGTTTGAAATACTAATTTGTTTTTTGTTTTGAGTGTGCAGAGAAGGAAGCTAGGGCATATGAGGTCTGCAATACATATTGTAGACCCTTGTTTGATAAAGGAGAGGGCTCCAATTGTGTGAGCAGTTGATCTATGTTTTTAGGATTTTACACATAAATTATTTTTTTAGGGATTTATTTTTTGATAAAATAAAAGCTACAAAAACACATAAAAATTAAGTCCAAAACCTAAGAGAAAAAAAAATAACCTAAGAATAATATTTACAAGTATACAACTCAGAAAATTTAGTTTTAAAATATAGATGAACAATTAGGGTTTGAAAAATTAAAATTTCTTAACCTAGGGTTTCATCATGCTGAAATTATAGGAAGAAGGGCCGAAAAAAGCCTAATTTCTTCTGCATGATTTTTCTTCTATTTGTCTACGTTACTAAGAAGCATTTTTTTTTTATGTAGAAGATTGTCTCCTAGTTTGGATGATAGTCTAAAAGTATTTATTTACTATTGGTTGTATCTCTTGTATCTTAATAGAATGAAATAGAATTTAAGGATAAAGAACATGTCAAAACCCTTACCTTATCATTGTCCTTTCTCCATATCCATTCTCCCATACAACTTGATAAGAGTTTTCCACGAGATGCATTTCCATCACCAAGACCTACATATATCATGAAAGAAATTTTTTTTATATGAGTAAATAATATATAAGCAAATAAATAGTAATTTAAATCCTACTACAAATTCCTGTAGAAATCAATGAATCGTGAAATGTTAAATTTGGTAACAATTTTTTAAGAAATAGACATGCATTTAAAAATTTAGAACCATCTTTAATACATAGTAATAAAAGAGTATTTATACCTTATTGAGATCCTCTCTATTTCGAGAACAGTTTTATATCCTCTACTAAACAGGGCCAACCACATGAAGGTGGAAGCTCATATGGCCCCTCCCCCCTCACATCACTCTCAATTCCCCATACCCAATAAATGATGTTGTTTACATATAAAACATATAAACATAAAAACATTGAATCACAATGAGGTAATTCATATAAAAAAATGTTTTAGACTAACAACATCGATATACATCCAAATACAAGTCATGAATTTATACATCTACTTTTTCTTTGATTTCAATTTTTTTGCATTGTAAAAACTGACAATAATTGGGATATTATCA
Organism: Pseudotsuga menziesii; assembly: GCA_001517045.1. Lineage (NCBI taxonomy): Eukaryota > Viridiplantae > Streptophyta > Pinopsida > Pinales > Pinaceae > Pseudotsuga > Pseudotsuga menziesii. Next base: position 59,531 of record LPNX011085444.1, read on the forward strand.
TCATTATTTGGTGGAATATCTACAAAGCCATGTCCTTCTAGTGTTTGTGTTTCCATGCCCTCATGTATCATACTTCTTGTACGTCGTTGAGTAGGGTGTGGAGGAAGTTTTGAAGGGGCGTGAATTGCAACAAAGAAAATGGGCATATCGACATGTTGAAATATTATTGAAATTAATAGTTCATCATTTTGATTGAAATTACAATATTTATCTTTACCTTTCTGTGTAGCTGTGACAACTGGTGTGTTAATTGTTTCTCTACTTGCTAATTCCTCTTGAGGTTCACCCTCCCGAGATTCACGGTCTTCCATTGAAAGAAGAAAATTTATAAGTATAGGTCAGGAAATAAATATCTATAATCATAGTAGATATTTCTATTTCCAAATCACACGTACTAGAATGCCCACTTTGCTCCCCACTATCATGGGACATGCACACCCCAACATTAGCTGGTACGTGCTGAGTACCGTTGGATTCACTGTTGCAGTTGCTGGTGCTTAAAAGAAAGCTGAAATATTTAGTTATGGGTGATATAATCAAATATGAATAGAATTTATAGTATACTGCAATTACGTCCTTATTCATTTTATTTACCTACATCTGCATCATTAGGGAGATTGGAGTCTGCCCCAAGATTTTCTGATATTCAATGAAAATTTTAAAACAATACTTGAAACCAAGATTTAGGTCTTCCTCGGTGGAATCATATTGGAATGTATTTCCCTGCAATGCATAACACATATAAAATTTCCAGTATCAAAAACAATTATTTGTTCGCTACTTTCAAATAAATATTCCCCACAGTTAATCATTTAATTCTTACGATTCGGGCTCTTAGTTTTCTCTAGCCACCCTGGCCCAGTCTATGTTTCCCGTGCTTTTCCACTCTAGCCTTGGTTTCTTTGGAGGTGTCCAGTAGCCTATATATGAATATTTTGAAAAATGTTAGATATTATAATTCTTGCTTCAAACAAAAAAGAAAAAAACAAATGAGCATATTTCGCTAAAAATATTGTATGTGTTGTACCTTTCTTTTCCAAGCCGTGGTTTTTGTATTTGTCTTTTTAGTAAGTTCTCCTTTGCATCCTCTATCAGTGCCTTCCACTCTTTATTTGGAACCATGGGAGGGCACTCATGCTTGATTTCAAGTTGCAATTTATTCCTATATTGGGACCTGGTATATTTTAAATTCTCGGCGGCTAACTTTGCAACCACTTTCTTGTTGAATGTATTGCCGAACAAGTTTACCATGTCGTCTATCAATACATCTCTCTTTGCACTATTTTGGATATTCCACCGTGTGCAAATGGTGGGTCCAAACAAATCCAATGCTTCGTCATTCAAATTCCTATGGAAAACATTGTTTCCTGCAGAAACGTGTAATCCATTAATTTATAATAATTTCAATGCATGTCCATTTCAATTTCATGATTAAAATGAATAAATTAATTAATAAATACCTGTAATCTTTTGAATATTGATAGGAACACAAGCATCATCCACCAGAAAGGTGAGATCTAGTGATCTGGTTCTTCTAACTCATGCTGCTCCAAGAAAAGTTTCCTCATCATCTACAATAGGTTCATCTCTGGAGCCATGTGGAGTCCTAGGCTCTGTCTCATCATGCTCTGGCATGTCATGTTGATAAAAATCAGTGCCGTTATCAATGGATTCGAGGCCAACCAGAGGAGTTTTAAAAATCCTCATTGTTACATTTCTTTGGCGGCGTTGTTGATGTGTTGGAGCATCACTGCTACCTATACCTGTCTCAGCAATTTCTCTAGTCACGGGTTGTAAAAACTCCTACAAATGAAAAAATTTACTTTATCAGATCACTTGGAAAAATAGAAAATATAATATCAGATATGAAATCATGTCATAGATTAAAAAAATATGTGAATATGCCACTTACCCCATAATATTTTAATTGTTCTTTTAGGTCTTCAATCCTTTCCTTGATCTCCTCTGTCATGGGCCTTATGCAAGCCAAGGAAATCATTTCTATGTTTTCTTTTTTCAAGGCCTTCTTTATAGTATCCATAGATTCTATGGAATAGCAAACTTCATCCTCAAGATCCTCATCACCCAGATCAAGTGCACTAGACTAAATTCATCAAACAATAAAACTATGCAAAATAATTTTAACATCATTCAAACATTGTTATTGTAATGAAATTTAGTTACTATTAAGAACTAACACTTACCTAATGTGGTGTTGTGGCCGGTTAATTCCTATGGTCAACCTGTACTAATTTACTTCTAGTGGGTGATTGTCCACGGTCACCCTGGACCGTGGAAGTAGTAGGTTCCTTTCCACGGTCCCCACCTTGACACGATAAATCAATCAATAATTCAGCATATGCACAGAAAAATGCGAATGTCAACAGTGGAATCGAATGATAACAGAAAAAATCGAAACATTTAGTTATTATATTTAACACTTACCTAACGAGGCACAGAGTATGACCTTCCACAGACACCCTAGACCATGGAAGTAGTAGGTGCCTTTCCACCGATGCCACCCTGAAATAATAAATCAATAAATAAATGTTATGAAAATAATTATAACATAATAAAAAATGATATATTGCAATAATATTTACTTTTACCTCAGAAGTAGAGGACACACGTTCTGTTCCATGATGAACATGGGTAGACCTCTACCATAGTGTAATAAGCATGTTGTTACATGGAAATATTTTGGGGTTGGAGTTTCTAGTTATTGTAGTCATATTTAGTTACTATATTTAGTTGAGTTAATAATTGTAACATGAAAAAATGAGATATTGCAATAATAATTACTTTTACCTTTGATGGAGAAGATACATGTTCTGCTCCATGGCGATGAGAAGACCCTTGCCATAGTTTCATAAGCATGTTATCATATGAAAATATTCACAATAAGCACGAAAAACATGAATGGTAACTGTGGAAATTGAATGTTAACAGAAAAAATATTGACATTTAGTTATTATATTTAACACTTACTTGATGGGGCACAGAGTGTGACCTTCCATGGTCACCTTGGACCATGGAAGTAGAGGACATGCGTTATGTTCCATGGCGACCATGGGCAGACCCCTGCCACAGTGTAGTAAGCATGTTGTCACATGGAAATATTTTGGGGTTGGAGTTTCTAGTTATTTTAGTCATATTTAGTTACTATATTTTGTTGAGTCAATAATTGTAACATAAAAAAAAATGAGATACTACAATAATATTTACTTTTACCTCCGAAGGAGGAGATACATATTCTGCTCCATGGGGATGAGTGGAACCCTACCACAATGTAATAAGCATGTATCATATGGAAATATTCTCAATAAGCATGACACAAGTGAATGGTAATAGTGAAAAGTGAACGTTAATTGAAAAAAATTAAACATTTTGTTATTGATGTCATATTTATTTACCATATTTAACATTTACCTTATGAGGCATAGATTGTGACCCTCCACGATCACCCTGGACCGTGGAAGTAGCATGTGTCTTTTAACTGCTGCCACACTGACAAAATAAATCAATCAATAAGTTGAGTCAATAATTTTAACATAAAAAAATGAGATAAGCATAACATTGTAATAAGCATGTTATCACATGGAAATATTCATAATATGCATGAAAAAAGAAAATGTCAATGGTGGAAGTCAAATGTTAACAGAAAAAATCGAAACATTTAGTTATTATAGTCATGTTTAGTTACTATATTTATAATTTACCTAATGAGGCATATCATGTGACCTTCCACGGTTACCCTGGACCATGGAAGCCACATCTATTTGATTTAAGTTGTAATTGATCAACAATTCTTCACCTGGAAGTATTGTTTTTGTTGCACATACAGATATACGATGTTCTTCACGTCCCCCAAATTCACAATTTGGTTTCTTAGTTGTTATCATTGGCCGTGTACTATTTATAGATCCAACAATGTTTTCGGACGCGTTTGGTCTCCCATCAATATACATAGTTTCCCCCTTGTTTTTATTTTGTTATGCTAGTTGTATATAATTTGCGCAAACTCTGTATCTCCTCATACTTAGATTATATTGGACCAAGATCAACCTGTTATTGTATCTGTGTAATGGTTTGATATACTCCATCAATTCAGTTACAGTGCCATAGTCAACCTTTATGCCATCCATGGAAAATACCCCCAATCCATGTAAGGACAAAGGAGAAATGTGATACATCCTCTCATTGATGAAGAAATATGTGTCCACTTGAGGTATATTATTAGGTACCCATAATTGCACTAGATCTCTATACCTCAAGTGCAACTCAATGTCACCTATGCTCTCAACATCATAATTACATGACCCTCTGTTGGCAATAAAATATTGCATGCATCTACAAAATATTTTCCTTACCTTTTCAGATTTAGTTGATCTAGAACCGGTAGATCTAGTACGACATGTATCACTTTCAACCTCTCCTAGTATATATTCAACATCACTCGAGGAACATAGATATGATAGATACCTATTTGGTAGTACCTACACTCGATAAAACAAGAATATAAGCTACCAAGCGGATATAATTTAGCGTGCAAATATATTTACTTGTAATGTTTTAATATCAAAAAAAATTTCTTCCCAAAAACTTTACCAAAAGCTATTTTTCTCTCAAAGGTGTAATTTCTTTTAGAGTTATTTATATTTGAATTATTTTTAATTATAAGACATGATTTGATTTGGTTTGGAATTTGTTTACAACACGGATATAGAAGTATGTTTCTTTGGCCAATTCACTAGTTAATGCATGCAAAGAGGTACGGGTTTCCCGCTCTTATAGACCATGTTGGGGATTCAATTTGGAATAGGTAGTGGTCATATTATTTCATTCATGGATTTCCCACCGAAACTTGGTGATGTTAGTCTAAAACTCCCTCTTCCATAGTGGTTTGATATGCAAGTTTCCTCGTGTAAGGTACTCATTCTCTAACTATGTGCTTGATTTCTTTAAATAGGATAACATTGTGAAATGTCACCAAATTTAAACCAATTATAGGCAGTATTGAGTGGTTTTGCACATGGACGTGGATAGAGTGATGTTAGATCTGGAATCATCTTATCACAACCCTGAATCATCTTACACTACCCAAGACCATTTTCTTACCATTGCTACGGTGTTCTGCAACATGAAAATCCTGAATTTGTTTGGTCATGATGGTATGGTTCGGGCCCGTTCTCTATCAAACATGTGATGGATAAGTTCAAGGCTGGCATTTGATGGGAAAAATTCCCATCATGGGTCAATTTTCACCTCAAATACGACCTATATTTCATGTAAATCCTCAGAAAATACGAAGTAAATAGTCAAAAGCATAGTAGCAATATTGGAGTACGTATTCGAATACGATACGAAAAAAATATGTAACAAAAAAATCAAGTACGACTCAAATACGGGAATAGGAATCTTAGAAATACAAAAACATGCAATTTTAATTTAAAAAAATAAGATTATACAATCATCATTCCAAAGTGTAACATGTCATTCATTATTCATTACGAACTAACATTCCAAAGTGTAACATGTCATTCATTATTCATTAGGAACTAACACAAGTAGTAACTAAGTATTTATTTCTTGTGACAATGGATGAGACGTACAACTGTCCTTTCTTTATATTTCCAACCTTAAAGACAAGGGAAAGAATAGGAAAATGTATAGTCTATGGAAAAGAACCTCTAGTTTCAATCTAAGATAAGTAAGGGGCTCATTGGACACCATAAAAGGATATTTTATTCAAATCCTTATCACTTCAATGGGAGAGTTGTAAAAATGATGACCCAGCATATCTAAGGTTTTAGAAATGGCTAAGTTACATAGAACTATTGATGGGAATAGGCATGTATGATAAATTCTTAGAATAGATACAGATACAGGCCTCCCTAAAGAAGTTCCTTTTGGTCAAATTAGACAAGTTTCTCTAGGAGAATGCTCGCCATAATTTGTGGGTTGAAAGAAATTACTGCACCATATGGGAATCATATAGGTTGTTGTGTTGTCTACCTGACCATGTTCTTACCTTGACCTGAAAGTGTTAGAATATAATCCGTTAGGGATTATAATATTGTAAATAAATAAATAAAGAATAGGAAGCTGAACAATTATGCAGGAATATGGATAGGCCGGTCGAAATCTCAACCACTGCCTGAAATGTATAAATATATGCATTGGCATTGGAATAAATTGAATTGGGAGTTATACCTAACAATTGGTATCAGATCTTGGCTGCCTTCCTGTCATAACTCCTTCCTACTGCATTTCATTTCAGTCCTGGCATTCTGCTTGCCAGTCCATTGCCAGACTGCCTGCTCTGTCAGTCTGCCAGTGGCATGCGAAACCCAGCCTGCGTGCCCTCAATTTTACTGTTTTTCATTACAAATGAATTAAGACTCATAAGTTTGGTGTATACCTAACCCTAATTTCTTAGCTGAATGAATCGCCCTCCTCCTTTTGCATGTTGAGTTTGAGGCTGCGTTTAGATTGCAGTGAGACTGCGTTGAGAAACAATACCAACGTTGGAATAATACTATGAAGAGTGATATTGGTATCTTGATGACTAATATTGGTATCTTGATGCTGCGATATGTGTGATATTGGTATTATTTCTCTGATATTGAAGATTAAAGACTGCGATTTTATGAAGATAATGTTCTCTGCAAGAAGTGGAGCCTGCATCTATTTTTTGTGCTACGACCTACCAGTGTATTAAAGACTGTTGTGAGTGAAGCTGTATGTGGAGCCTGCATCTAATTTTTTGTGCTATGACTTAAAGCATTGGAGAGATTGTGTCTCGTGGAGCTGTGCATGGAGAGACTGTATTCACAGCGAGAAACTACCTGCATGTAGACTGCGGCCTATTGATTCTGCGTTGAATGCGTTGAAGAGATCGGGAGAGGGACGGCCTCCTGCCTACCCTACCTCGCCGTTGAGGAGCCACACACCACACACCGCAAAAAAAAGATCAAGAAAGCTCATATTGCATTGCTCTTTCGTGGACATCCAGCATCCACATCAACATCCAGTAGCTTCATCATCAGGAGGTTGCGTATACTTTCTTCATTTTTGTTATTGTGTACATAGGCTCTGCTACCTTACGGGATATGTCATTATCATAGAAAGTGTTGTCTATATAGTAGAGTATACAGATAGCCCCGTATTTTTTTAAGTGTTTTCTATATAGCAGAGTATACAATATAACTGAACAAGAGAGTATAGGAGAAATATAATATAGTTTTGTAAGTGTTGTCTATACTTTGAGCGACCTCCATGTGGAACCAGCAATCTCAATGAGATGGGTGCTACTTATTGAAGAGGCCCGTGACCTGGCTTCTGTATTGAAACTTTGATATAGATGTAAAGACTCGTGCCTTCTCTCATATGCATGAAGGATGATGGGTGGAATGGGCCCATGGACGCTGTAAATTTGAATTAAAGTGCATAAACCCTATTTTTTCCCTAATTTAGTGCTGGAGAGTGCTGTGATTTGTATTTGTTGCTGCTGTGACTGAGTTGATGATTGACATTACCAATTTCATGAAGCCATTTCATGCCCTCATTCAGCTTGTGACTGATATATAGTGCTTGCTGCGTTGAAGACTGTGTTTTATGCTGAAGAATATCATCTATTTCTAGTGACTGATATATATTTCAATATATTTTGTATTGACTGATATATATGCTATAAACTTGCATTGTACACCTTGGCAGATACTATAGACCTGCAAGGTTATTGTTTTTCTCTTTGTCATATTAAGGTCAATATTGTAAATTACACTAATAGTTGTAAAAATGCAATCTATAGTGTTAAATTTGAGCATATAGATCTGTAGACAAACACACAACTCACAAAGAATATCTCACAATTTACTCAGCCATTGAAGAATGAAACAGTGCAAAAGGATTGCAGCTGTGAATCCTTTCATTAATAAAAAAAGTAATCCAGATAATAATTACAATGATGTAAAATGGCTTTAATAGCCACAAGCAATTCGAATCCACATGAGGAAGTTCGAATTGATGACTCTACTTGACTGTAGGTAACCAAGACTTGTCTAAATCACAATTGGAGTTCTAAAACACAACTAACTGTTACATTTAGTATTAAATAATGGTTAACTGACTGTGGTAGTTGAGAAAAGCGCCACACATGTGTGCAATTAATTAAACCATTATTTAACTGAATGTAACCGACTCCTAACTTGTCTTGACTAGTCATCAACTGAAGTTAAGGACCCAGTAGTTAACTGTCCTTGTCTAAATCATAACCGGAGTTCTAAAACACAACCAACTGTTACATTTAGTATTAAATAATGGTTAACTGACTGTGGTAGGTAAGAAAAACGCCCCACATGTGTGCAATTAATTAAACCATTATTTAACTAAATGTAGAGAGCTAGAATTGAATGTAACTGACTCCTAACTTGGCATGACTAGTCATCAACTGAAGTTAACTGACCTTGGTTGGTTTTGGCACTCCTAGTTGCTTCCTAAATTGTAGGGATTGATCTAGGAGACTCCTAAACTTATGCAATCAAGTGCAATAAGTGGCAGTGAGCCTCAATTAGTGTTCCCCACACTTTGGTAACTGAAACATGTGCCCCAATTAGGTTAAGTTTAACCAATGGTGCTAATGACTATAAATAGACTAGATGGACTCCCGATTTAGACATGACTCTCGATTTAGACATATGACCAAATTTGGACAAGGGAGGATTAATAATCCTAACACCCCCCATGAATGCTAACTTGGACAAACTGTGGGCCCTGGTAACTAAGACCATAGGTCACCCATTACATCAAGTAAAATAAAGTAACTGCTCAAAAATAAGGTGCTTGGGGAAAAACCACATGGGAAAAAAACCCCCCTTCTAATTAAGCAGGTAGAATCAGGATCAATCTGGTTCTTCTGTGCACAGGTATCATGGGGCTTGGCATGTGAACCTCTCCATCATATGTCTGGAGGAATCTTCCTCTTTGGAAGAAGAATGATATGCTCAACTAAATCAGAAATATAGACAGCTGCTGGAT
>LPNX011085444.1:68694-84905 GCA_001517045.1 Pseudotsuga menziesii
ATTAGATCTGAACAGGTTCAAAACAGATCCAAAACTGTGAAATGGAATCAAATCCCCAGCAGTAGTTTTGTAGGAGACTTGCGGTACTTGTTTCTTCACACCGTTGATGAGAACAGCTACAAGCAGTACTGAAAGATTATGAATTTGATATATTAAACCACGCAATATCAGATCATATATAAAAAATATCATATCAGATCCAATAAGGTTAATATCAGATTCAAATAAATGGTTAACCGTGACGATCGATGCACAGCTTTTTTCTTCTTCAAAATTCTGAATTTTGGTGCATGCAATCCTGCAGGAGTTTGCTGGAAAAAATAGATCATGGGGAGTGAATGGATCACTCTGGTAATCTGATATTTCTTCCAAAATATCCAAGGTATCACATATTTTCACACCAGCAGCAACATTAGAGGGAGAAAAATCAAAATTCTCTTCACTTTCCGAAGCAATTACTAGTAAATTTTGCATAGAATTTAAAGGAAAATCACCGGTGAATGTTTGCATGGAAGTGCAGCAGAATTTTTCTTCAATATCAGAGATTCAAATGTCTTCTTTTGTTTCATAAATATGAGAATATGAGATATCAGAGATCTCATGAACTTCCAGAGCATCAGGAGAAGGAGTCACTGCATAGAGACTGTCTTCAATTCGAATTGACTGTGTAGAAGCCTCTGCTTCTTCTTTATCTTGAACAACTTCATCAGAGAGAGTGGAGGCCGATATTTTTGGATCAAGGATGCTTATGGTGCTGGAAGTGCTCCATCTGCTATCTATTCCAAAGGTTCTATCCAATCTTGTCCAGAGTTCCTTTAGACCGTGTCTCATCAGAGATGAAATCATTTCGAAGTTATACCTGCAAAACAAAAAAATGATCCAGTAGGAGATCTGAGGAGGAGAAGTGCCTTGTCTACTGAGGCTCTGATACCATGTTAAATTTGAGCATATAGATCTGTAGACAAACACACAACTCACAAAGAAGATCTCACAATTTACTCAGCCATTGAAGAATGAAACAGTGCAAAAGGCTTGCAGCTGTGAATGCTTTCATTAATCAAAAAAGTAATCCAGATAATAATTACAATGATGTAAAATGGATTTAATAGCCACAAGCAATTCGAATCCACATGAGGAAGTTCGAATTGATGACTCTACTTGACTGTAGGTAACCAAGACTTGTCTAAATGACAATTGGAGTTCTAAAACACAACTAACTGTTACATTTAGTATTAAATAATGGTTAACTGACTGTGGTAGGTGACAAAAGCGCCCCACATCTGTGCAATTAATTAAACCATTATTTAACTGAATGTAACCAACTCCTAACTTGTCTTGACTAGTCATCAACTGAAGTTAAGGACCTAGTAGTTAACTGTCCTTGTCTAAATCATAACCGGAGTTCTAAAACACAACCAACTGTTACATTTAGTATTAAATAATGGTTAACTGACTGTGGTAGGTGAGAAAAATGCCTCACATGTGTGCAATTAATTAAACCATTATTTAACTGAATTTAGAGAGCTAGAACTGAATGTAACTGACTCCTAACTTGGCTTGACTAGTCATCAACTGAAGTTAATTGACCTTGGTTGGTTTCGGCACTCCCAGTTGCTTCCTAAATTGTAGGGATTGATCTAGGAGACTCCTAAACTTATGCAATCAAGTGCAATAAGTGGCAGTGAGCCTCAATTAGTGTTCCCCACACTTTGGTAACTGAAACATGTGCCCCAATTAGGTTAAGTTTAACCAATGGTGCTAATGACTATAAATAGACTAGATGGACTCCTGATTTAGACATGACTTCCGATTTAGACATATGACCAAATTTGGACAAGGGAGGATTAATAATCCTAACACCCCCCCTGAATGCTAACTTGGACAAACTGTGGGCCCTAGTAACTAAGACCATAGTTCACGCATTACATCAAGTAAAATAAAGTAACTGCTCAAAAATAAGGTACTTGGGGAAAAACCACATGGGAAAAAAACCCCCCTTCTAATTAAGCAGGTAGAATCAGGATCAATCTGGTTCTTCTGTGCACAGGTATTCTGGGGCTTGGAATGTGAACCTCTCCATCATATGTCTGGAGGAATATTCCTCTTTGGAAGAAGAATGATATGCTCAACTAAATCAGAAATATAGACAGCTGCTGGATGAAGACTGGACCCATGTAGAGCAACTGAAGTCAACTGAAAAGTGAGGAACGGTTCTTGAGAATTTAGAGAATGTGAAGAACACTCAAGAAACTGATATGTTGCAGTAATGAACAGAAAACCATGAGTGGTAAGAACAGCCCCAAGTGTTAGGAGCAGGTGTCCAGGCGGATGCAGAAAATCTTCCTCTTTACTAGTTTTGTGAGAAGATGAGCATGTGATCAATGGTAGAGAAGCACTGGGACTGTTGAGAGCGAATGCTGGAGCTCCATAGTCTGATATAGCTTCTGAAATATATAATGAATCACATAATAAAATATCAGCGACCTCATATGAGGAAACTAACACCAAATCCCCATCAGCAGTTTTGAAGAGAAAGTGCGGTACTTGATTTTTCACACCGGAATTGGTGAGAGCAGCTACAAGCATGACTGAATGCTTTTGAATTTTAAAATATGAACCAAATAATATCAGATCAGAAATTAAATCAGATCTAAACAGGTTCAAAACAGATCCAAAACTGTGAAATGGAATCAAATCCCCAGCAATAGTTTTGTAGGAGACTTGCGGTACTTGTTTCTTCACACCGTTGATGAGAACAGCTACAAGCAGTACTGAGAGATTATGAATTTGATATATTAAACCATGAAATATCAGATCATATATGAATAAGATCATATCATATCCAATAAGGTTAATATCAGATTCAAATAAATGGTTAACCGTGACGGTCGATGCACAACTTTTGTCTTCTTCAAAATTCTGAATTTTGGTGCATGCAATCCTGCAGGAGTTTGCTGGAAAAACTAGATCATGGGGAGTGAATGGATCACTCTGGTAATCTGATATTTCTTCAAAAATATCCAAGGTATCACATATTTGCACACCAGCAGCAACATTATAGGGAGAAAAATCAAATTTCTCTTCACTTTCGGAAGCAATTACTAGTAAATTTTGCATAGAATTTAAAGGAAAATCACCGGTGAATGTTTGCATGGAAGTGTAGCAGAATTTTTCTTCAATATCAGAGATTCGAATGTCTTCTTCTATTTCAGAAATATGAGAATATGAGATATCATAGATCTCATGAACTTCCAGAGCATCAGGAGAAGGAGTCACTGCATAGAGACTGTCTTCAATTCGAATTAACTGTGTAGAAGCTTCTGCTTCTTCTTTATCTTGAACAACTTCATCAGAGAGAGTGGAGGCCGATATTTTTGGATCAAGGATTCTTATGGTGCTGGAAGTGCTCCATCTGCTATCAATTCCAAAGGTTCTGTCCAATCTTGTCCAGATTTCCTTTAGACCTTGTCTCATCAGAGATGAAATCATTTCGAAGTTGTACCTGCAAAACAAAAAAATGATCCAGTAGGATATCTGAGGAGGAGAAGTGCCTTGTCTGCTGAGGCTTAGATACCATGTTAAATTTGAGCATATAGATATGTAGACAAACACACAACTCACAAAGAAGATCTCACAATTTACTCAGCCATTGAAGAATGAAACAGTGCAAAAGGCTTGCAGCTGTGAATGCTTTCATTAATCAAAAAAGTAATCCAGATAATAATTACAATGATGTAAAATGGCTTTAATAGCCACAAGCAATTCGAATCCACATGAGGAAGTTCGAATTGATGACTCTACTTGACTGTAGGTAACCAAGACTTGTCTAAATCATAACCGGAGTTCTAAAACACAACCAACTGTTACATTTAGTATTAAATAATGGTTAACTGACTGTGGTAGGTGAGAAAAGCGCCCCACATGTGTGCAATTAATTAAACCATTATTTAACTGAATGTAACCGACTCCTAACTTGTCTTGACTAGTCATCAACTGAAGTTAAGGACCTAGTAGTTAACTGTCCTTGTCTAAATCATAACCGGAGTTCTAAAACACAACCAACGGTTACATTTAGTATTAAATAATGGTTAACTGACTGTGGTAGGTGAGAAAAATGCCCCACATGTGTGCAATTAATTAAACCATTATTTAACTTAATGTAGAGAGCTAGAACTGAATGTAACTGACACCTAACTTGGCTTGACTAGTCATCAACTGAAGTTAACTGACCTTGGTTGGTTTCGGCACTCCCAGTTGCTTCCTAAATTGTAGGGATTGATCTAGGAGACTCCTAAACTTATGCAATCAAGTGCAATAAGTGGCAGTGAGCCTCAATTAGTGTTCCCCACACTTTGGTAACTGAAACATGTGCCCCAATTAGGTTAAGTTTAACCAATGGTGCTAATGACTATAAATAGACTAGATGGACTCCCGATTTAGACATGACTCCCGATTTAGAAATATGACCAAATTTGGACAAGGGAGGATTAATAATCCTAACATATAGCACCTATTGTTGGTGATGTCCTCAATGGCAAGGAAACATATCCAAAATTGTCTAGAAAGATCAAGAAATCAAGTGAGCCTGTCGAAGAATCCCTTGACTTTGTTCAGAAAACAAAGAATTGGTTCAAAGACCCTTCCAAGGGAGATTGCAGCAAGAGAGGCAGAGGGGGCATAAACAACTCCAGAAAAAGATCAAAGTGCAATATTTATGGAAAGACTGGGCACACATCAAATCAGTGTTGGGATTCATGGGACTCCATCAAAGACAAGCATAACCAGAAGAAAGATGACCAAGATGCTAGTAAATCTTCTGATTCGTGTATTGTTGCACATTGTAATCTTGGATTTAATGAAATGACTTCTCTTTCATCTTATAAAGATTGTTGGCTGCTTGATACTGGTGCAACATCACACATGACATTTATAAAAGATTGTTTTGAAGAACTTAATGAAACAATATATGGCATAGTTTACTTTGCAGATAAGTCAAGTATTAAACCAAAGGGAATGGGCACCATTCGATTGAAGATGCTTGGATTCCATGATTTCTTGTTGAAGAACGTTCTCTATCTTCCAGAGTTGCAGAGAAGCCTGTTGTCCATGGTGGAAATTAGATAGCAAGGCCATTCTATCCACATGTTTGATGGAATCGTTGAAATAAGAAAGTCCTTTGACAACCAATTCATCATGACTGGATATGAAGATGGGAAGTTGCTGAAGCTCAAGGGTTCATCTGCAATATTTCAGAACTATGCCTACCTCTCTCAGCATGGAGAAGGTAATATGTCATCTAGTTCATTGTGGCATGCAAGATTTGGTCATCTAAATTATAACAGTCTTCGTTTGTTGAGAAAGAATGGTGTATTTGGTTTGCCCACCATTCCCAAAGAGAATAACAAATGTGATGCATGTATATTAGGGAAACATAGTAAGCTTCCATTCCATGAATCTAATTTCAGAGCAAGTAGGAAATTAGAACTAGTGCATTCTGATTTATGTGGCCCAATGCCAACTCCTTCAGCAAATGGGAATAAGTATTTTATGACATTTGTTGATGACTACTCACGAATGTGCTGGATTTACTGTTTAAAGACAAAATCAGAAGCATTTCAAACATTCAAATACTTTCATGCATTGATTGAAAAACAAGCACAATCAAAAATTGGTACACTTCATAATAATAATGGGAAAGAATACACTTCAAATGCTTTTGAAGATTATCTTTCCCAACTTGAAATTGCACATCAGACTACCATTCCCTACAATCCTCAACAAAACGGTGTAGCAGAAAGAATGAATAGAACCATAATGAATATGGTTCACTCAATGATGTTTTTCAAGAATGTAAAACTTATGTTTTGGGGTGATGCAGTAAAATGTGCAGCATATTTGAGAAACAGAAGTCCCTCAAATGCTCTTAATGACAAGACTCCACATGAAATGTGGTTTGGCCATCTCCCTTCAGTCAAGAATCTTAGAGTTTTTGGTTCCACCTATTATGCCTTGATTCCAAAGGAGCAAAGAAACAAGCTTGGTGCTCGAAGCAAAAAATGCATTTTCCTGGGGTACGAAGAATACTCTAAGGAATACCGTCTGTATGATGAGGTAAACAAGAAATTTGTTATTTCCAGAGATGTCATTTTTCTTGAAACTAATAAAAATGACCAATCCATTGAGAGACAGCTTGATCATTTGGAAAATTATCCTCATCCAAAGACATATTCTGAAAATGAATATGAAATTCCAAACCTTGACTGGGGGATTCCTATTTTGGATCAACCTTTGGAATTTCCATATGAAGCACCAACTCCCCCGCATGAAGAAGTTCCTGCTACTTCACCTGAACAAGAGGTTCAACTGGATGATGTGATTGAGAGAATTGAAAGACTCTCAATCAATGATGAAGCACCACCAGCTGATCAACCAGGACCATCACGGAAGATTCCTAAATGGGCCACAAAGACACTTGAAAGTGTCCATCCAGATGAAGTTGGAAAGACGGGAACGAGAAGTTCGAAAAGACATGAAGATGGAGGAGGAACAGATAATTCAGGTGATGACATGGATGTATCATTTGATTGTGAATTTAATTTATCTGCTAACTTTGAACCAACTTCCTTTGAATAAGATTCTACTCGAGTTGAGTGGAAAGAAGCTATGCAGAATGAATATGATGCACTCATGAAGAATGGAACTTGGAAGCTGGTTGACCCTTCAGTTGGAACCAAACCAATTGGCTGCAAGTGGGTGTACAAGAACAAATACAAATCAGATGTCTCACTTGACAAGCACAAAGCGAGGCTTGTAGAAAAAGGATATGCACAGAAAGAAGGAATTTACTATGAAGAAACATTTTCTCCTACATCAAAATGGGATACCATCCGAACCTTACTCTCTTTAGCTGCTCAGAAAGGGTGGAAAGTTCATCAAATGGATGTGAATACTGCTTTCTTGAATGGAGACTTGAAAGAGAATGTCTTCATGTCTCATCCAGAAGGCTTTGTTGTGAAAGGAAAAGAACAAAAGGTATGCAAGCTTGTCAAATCCTTGTATGGCCTAAAACAAGCACCTCGCGCATGGTATGAAAAGTTAACCGAGCATCTTTTGAAGTTAAATTTTGAACATTTTGATCTTGATGATGCAACACTATTTATAAAGAAAGTTGGAAGATCTGTTGTGTATCTTTTGGTGTATGTAGATGATATTTTGATGACAGGGAACAATGAGAGCTATATATCATCCATAAAGAAAGATTTGAAAAAGATCTTTGAAATGACAGATATGGGACATCTCCACTATTACTTAGGAA
Source organism: Pseudotsuga menziesii (assembly GCA_001517045.1). Lineage (NCBI taxonomy): Eukaryota > Viridiplantae > Streptophyta > Pinopsida > Pinales > Pinaceae > Pseudotsuga > Pseudotsuga menziesii. The sequence goes on from LPNX011085444.1 coordinate 76,010, forward strand.
TTGAAGTCACTCAACATCCTAAGTACATATTCCTATCTCAGAAAAAATATGTTGGAGAACTACTAAACAAATTTTGCATGACAAAATGCAATCCTATATCTACTCCAATGGAACAGAAAATGAAGCTCACATCAAGCAAAGGAAAAGAATTTGAAGATGCGACCAAGTACCGACAACTTGTAGGAAGTCTTATCTACCTTACAACAACTAGACCAGATATTTCTTATGTTGTTGGCATACTTTCAAGGTTCATGCATAAACCTTGTGAAGGACACTGGTCAGCTGCAAAGAGGTTTCTAAGATACTTGAAGGGGACTCAAGATGTTGGACTCAAGTACTCTAAAGTGGATGAATTCAAACATATTGGGTACTCAGACTCAGATTTTGATGGCGATAAGGAGACAGGCGTATCAACTTCTGGATACACTATGAGTCTTGGATCAGCAGTTGTTTCATGGAGATCACGCAAACAATCAGTTCCAGGAGATTCAACAACGGAAGCAGAATATGTGGCTGCAGCTGAAGCAACGAAAGAAATAGTATGGATTAGGAAGATACTTGAATATTTGCAAGAAAAACAAGAAAATTCCACTCCATTATTGGTCGAAAATACTTCTGCAATCAAGCTGGCTAAGAATCCTAGATTCCATGATCGAACCAAACACATCAAAACAAAGTATCATTTGATTCGACATCATGTAGAGGCCAAGACAGTCCATCTTTGACATTGTTCCACAAATGATCAAGTTGCAGACATCTTCACCAAAGCGCTTGGACGAGAAAAGTTTGAAAGATTCAAAAACATGCTCGGACTTACGAACACCCCTTCGGATTAAGAGGGGGATTGTTAGAATATAATCCGTTAGGGATTATAATATTGTAAATAAATAAATAAAGAATAGGAAGCTGAACAGTTACGTAGGAATATGGATAGGCCGGTTGGAATCTCAACCACCACTTGAAATGTATAAATATATGCATTGGCATTGGGATAAATTGAATCGGGAGTTATACCTAACATAAAGTACTTGAGGCAGAAATTATGGATCTACCAAAACAGGGTCTTAAGCTGCTTTTAGGACATACTTCAATAAAATGTCTGTCGGGGAGAGAGAAAGTAGTTCCAAAGGATGAAACTAGTCTTAGTGGATTCACCTAGTTGTCCTCCATCCATTGGATTTCTTACACTCCAAGTTTGATGAAAATTTGAAATCACCTTTGAGAGCTAGGGTTTAAATAAATTGACTAAGCGTCAAATCACAAGGTTGAAGAGGCATTTGGAAATGCCTGCCAAAGCCTGTCCGAATGATGATAAATTTATTAGAACATATATGCATGTTCTTTGATGAACTTGCTAGCCATCCATGTTCTTAGTTTTTCTTATGGTGACCACATGAGAAAAATATCATCCCTCCAAAAAAGGTAAAAACATTATCTTCCATATCCAAAAATATGAAAAATTGACCGAGTGTTGAAAATAGGAGGTTGAGAGCCCACTTGGAAATGCACACTAGAGTCAACTCTTTAACTGATAAATTCATTAGATGTTATGATTCCATTCTTTGATGATCTAGGCATCAACTCATGATCTCAGTTTCCCTCTAGGTGTTCACACATGTGAGATATGAGTCTGCCAAAATGCCTTCTGGCATAGTAATGACTAGGGTCTGACAAAATTGACTAAGTGTTGAATTGAACAGTTTGAAATACCATTTTAAAGTGACTTCCAGAGACTGTGTGTTTGTCAGTAAGGTTTTAAGGTGACATGGTCTTATTCCTAGTTGAGGTGGATACCTATCAATACCCTCAGTTTGTTTAAAGATGGTTAAGATGGGAAAAATATAAGTCTACCAAAACGTAGAAAAGTATGCCTGTACAGTCTTGGTGAAATAAAAGAGTAAGCTACTGGAAATTAATAAACAGATTTTTATAAAGGGAATTCTGCATATGTTGAGAAGGATTAAAGGATATTATTTTGGAAGATATGATGTGATAGGAATTACATAGCATATATTTAAGGAAGAAATATTCATAGACGGTTTAATGAAGACACATGTAAGCTGCAACATTATTGATAACCTTTGGACTCTTTGAGATATGGAAAACAGAGGTGACCACACTAACTACCATGGTATATGCCAAACAGAGGCAAAAGTATATAAGTGTCGTTGAAAAATAATACTTGTAGCAAATGTGTCTTTAAACTAGAAAGAGGTATGGGGGTCAATTTACTAGAGCCAATTCAAATTATATCCTATGAGTCCTAGGGAACTATACATTGTTCCAAAATCCAAACCAATAAATGGGACAAGCTTTCAAAGTGTGTTGTAATTTAGGTAAAAGTGAGCATAAGAATAAAATAAAATGCTTCTTTAAAGGAGAAAGAGGTCCCACATTCAAGTTTCGACAGAATCAGTTCAAATTGTAGCTCATAGAGGACTCCGTTCTAGACCATTAAATAGAATAAGATTACACAAGCTTGCATTCTATAAAATGTTTTAGACATATAATAGAATAAAATAACAAAATCTTGTAATTTGTACCAGAATCAAGGTTGAACCAATTCAGATTATAGCTTCTACAGGACTCTGTACACTATTCCATATCATTAAATAGAATAAAATTACAAAATCTTGGAAATTGTGCCATAATTCATAAAATTATATAAGAGCACAACTAGCTTGCAGTTCTCAACCCATATGTCTTTTCCCCGAATTTAAGAAGGAGCTTCAAACACTCCAAAAATAGAAAACCCTTACTAGATCCACCGATAATAGAAGCGATGGTAGCACAACAAAATAATTATAATTTTAGTATGACTCTACCGAATCCATATTGGTTCAGAAATTTGATGTATTTTTCCCAAATTCCAACACTCCTAGGGTTAATGGGCTTACAGAATTCATTGGGCCCTTTGTTATCCTCTAGACTGTAGCTGGATTTCCTCCCTTGGGAACACTGGTATGCTCTAGACTGCGACCGGATTGTTTTGTTATCCTCTAGACTGCGGCCGGATTTCCTCCACTGGGAACGCTAGTATCCTCTTGACTGGTATCCCCTGATCCTCGATTTACCACTTCTCTGCTCATCAAATTACCAGTTCTCCAGAAGCTTCTAATGAACTAGTGCGTGGGAGTGAACTTGTTCATTGTTGTTTTGCTAATGAGCTAGTGCGCAGGTGTTTTTGAATTCTACATTTTTTTGTTTGTTTATTTGCATATTTTATATTTTGTGTTTTGTTTTGTTTTTTGCATATTTATCTTTTGTTTAGTTTATTTTGGGTTTTTTTTATTTGCATATTTTATATTTTCTTGCATTTTAAATTAATTATAGTTAAACAACTCTATGGTTTTAATTTAGTGTAGTTTAATTTAATTTAATTTAATTTAACTAGGATTTTGTCATAGTTTGTACTGGTTGAAATTCTTATAGTGAGATCCTATACATAAGTCCCTTCAAGGATGAACATGATGAGGATGACGATGATGATGATAATGATGATGATCATGATGATGATGAATATGGAAAATATGATGGCGATGATGGCAACAATGACGATGATCATCATCATCATTATCCTCATCATCATTCTTGTCATCGTGATCACCATCATCTTCATCATCTTCATCAATATCATCATCATCATTTTCATAATAATCATCATCATCTTCGCCATCATCATCATCATGATATTCTTCATCATCGTCATCTTACTTATCATCATCATCATAATCATCATCTTCATCATCAATTTCTTTGTTATCACGATCATAATCTTGATCATCCTCATCATATTCGTCGTCATCATCCGCATCATATTCATCGTCAACATCATTGCCATCCAATTCATCAGCATCTCCATTATCATTATCATCATCTTCATCATCATCATTATCATCATTTTCATTATCATCGTCATCATCTTCATCAACATCATCATATTTGTCATCATAATCATCATCATCATCTTCATCATTGCAATTTTAGGGGGAGCTCAGTGAATGAAGACTTCTACATGATAGGGGGAGCATTCAGTTGAGTGAAAAATTAAGGATTCCTCCTAACACCCATTCCAAGTACTAATCTAACAATTTAATATGATCTGAGGAAGCAGTAGAAAACAAAAAACAAATTATTGGGCCCTATGAAGCCTCCTGTTCTTATATTTGTGCACATGAAGAATCAAGACTTATGGACCTAGTCTGGTGTCTTAAAAGGGGAAGATCCAAATTGCGCAGTTTGGTAGTTCCATAAAGTGCATTCTTTATATGATTGAATAATCACTTATAACCATTCTATTCTAATGTTGGAAAAGCTCATAACAATTTTGTGAATACCAAGGTAAATATCTTGTCATCACATCATCATCATCATCATCTTCTTCATCAGCATATTCATCATCATCACCATCACCAACATCACCATCTTCATCTTCATCTTCATCATCATAATCATCATCATCATCATCATCATCATAATCATCATCATCATCTTCATCATCCTCATTCTGGTCATCATCATTATCCTCATCATCCTTGTCCTTGTCATCATCATCATCATCCTCACCCTCATCATCATCATCATCATTATTTTCATCATCATCATCACCACCATTGTTGATCATCATCATCATATTCATCATCATCATCTTCATCATCATCATCATCATCATCATCATCATCATCATCATCATCATTGTCATCGTCATCTCCATTTTCCTAATCAACATCTTCATCATTGTCATCATCATCATTTTCAACATCGCCCTCATCATCATCTTTGTAGGGTCCATTAAATGGATAAGTGTTGGAGGGTCGAGATCAAGGAAAATACAAATTGACGACCCTGAATGATTCTTCCCGATAAACATGCACGGATGGAAAAAAAATTTCCAAATCATGGAATGCATTAAAAGGAGAAAGGATTAGAAGGCTGAAATGAAGGCAGAGATAGATCTACGGTCATGATTAATTCTGCGATATGAACTAGCACGGATGAAGTTGTGATTTCAAATCGTGAAAAGTGATAGTGGCTGCAAAGATCAATGGTCATGACGTGAGGTCAGGGTTGATCAACAAACGTGGTAAATTTTGTGATCTAAAGGTGCGCAATCAATTGAATGAGGGAGGATTGATGAAATGTTAAAGTCTCCAAAATCGAATGGTCTCGATGAAGGTAGTTAACTGATCAATGGTCGACGATGATTCTCCCGAATCGAGCTGTGCAAATGATTAAGGTTGGATCTTGGTGCGAAGACACTATGTACCAAAGGCTCAGATTGAAAACGCATCCTCAAACCTCCTGACTATTTTTGAAATAGCAAAGAGGGAAGTCCATGTACACATGTACAATGGATACAGGATGAACTCAGAACGATGGTCTGGAGCAGGCTTCAAATTTGAAGCCTTCAAAGCCCATCGAAGGCCATTTTAAGCGTCATAGAGGAACATAAGGAATTTTACCATGAAAAAAAATATTAGTTTCATTTCCAGCACTTCAATAATGAAATTGAGTAAGCCTTGGTAAATTTGCAACAGAAGGGAAGCTACAAAATTTTCCTATTTAGGGGTTCAGTGGATTATGGGAGATTTGGGACTTAGATTCTTCCCAAGTGCCCTTGAATAGTCGGATCATGGATGAGGATCTCAGTCCCGATTGACACGGACCCCAATGGGACACTAGGCTTCCTAGTGCCAAGTTCAAGTCGATGAGTTAGGATTGTGACTCATGATCCGATTTTCACTTTCAAAGCATTTAATGGCATTAGCATGCATTATTGATTCACCATCTTCATTAAATATTGGTATGAGATGATGCCACCTGCCAACTCGATTTTCCATCTGTCATATTATTGCTCACCGAGTCACGTGATCTCACAACTTGCAAGTCACTTGAGTATTTGAGTATGTGATGTGAAATTACATACTCATATGAGTCATATCTATAGATGGTGAATTGATTTGATAACCCTCCACTTTCAAGGCTCCATAAGGAAAAAATAATGGTGTTGTTTTTTGGGTTACAACTTACAAGTTTCAATTTACAATGCATTGAGCAATCTTTTCTACATTTGAACCTAACCTGGTCGAATGGGTATGTAAGTTTCTAGACCAAGGTTTCACCCAGTGCTAGACATTTCTATTATGACCACCACAAGACTGGGATGACCAATATTTGGTAGCAGGATAGCAGCATGCCACCCTTTGTTTGTGCTCATGAATCATATCCTATACTAGTTAGTCCAGGATTCTGGGATTTATTCCAATTTCCATTCATTTACTGGGTTCAGAATCATTTGAGTCAACACTCCCAGTCTCCCACGGTGCACCTAGGCTACTTAGTCTACCTGTCTCATCGGAGGAAGGGGGTTAGGAAGTAGAGACAAAGGCAACTAGAATGGAGGGCTAGGTAGAGAGAATGGTTGTACAATATGCATATAGTCATTTCTAAAAGAAATGAAAGAATTTGTCATATACCTAACTAAATATTATCATTACTTAATTTATTAGGATGCTTACATGGTAACTCTTGTTCCCAAGTTGTTTATGAGGGTTTACTATGTATACAATGGCTACGCTTTAGAGAGACTCGTTCCCATCATTATAGCACTAGTGGGTTTCTCCAGAAAATATCGCTATTACGTCTCCCCTCCCCACTCACCTCACCTTTTGACTTGAGTCCTCTTCTTCTTCTTCTTCTTCTTCTTCTTCTTTCTCCTGTGGCATCTCTGATCTATGCCCTGAGCACCCTCATAACAAAGAATGATGTCTAAAATTATCTAGAAACCTCAGGAAAACAATACCGAATTTTCCCTCACATGCATAGATATATCTATGTTATGTAGAAGCAATTATAAAATGTTTTTTTTTGTAATCATGTGAAATACACAAACATGCATTCACCTACCTCGGGAAAGGTAAACCAACTCAGGAGCACCAAGATATTGTGGAATTGACATGGCGTTTCTTCCAATCGTCTTTCTGTAGAAGGAAAAGGCTGCACACTGTTATTCCTCATTGTTTTCTATGGTGGAAAAATCGAAGGTTCCACCTTTTTCACAGGTAGGAGCAAGAGAAGAAAAGGTAGAATCTTGGGTAGGATGGATTGAGCTTCCCCAAACTTAAAGAGATTGGTGAAGTATGTGAAAAAAACATTATTTTGGGTTTACTAGTATAGGACAGTCAGAGGTCAGGACTCAGACTCTCAACTCTCCAATTCTATGCTTCAGTGTCTCCCTAATTACTATTTCCTCCAGAAGATTATGTAGAGCTAAGATATCAACTTGGTTGTCGTGAATTTATAGGTATGTATAGCATTTTACACATGTGTAACATTTTATATATGGATAAAGGTTAAATTTGTTTCTTTTTGGAGTTCCTTCTGGTTCTATAAATATAAGGGTTTAAAATTTCTCCGTCCAAAATGTTGTTTGAAATTTGTAATGTATTATGTGATTGCATTTCCTCCAGACTAAGTCTCGAATACTCAATAGATGTAACCTTAAAAAATCTAGTATTTAAGTAAAATCAGAACCAAAATAATGTATACTTTTAATAGTCTATGACCACAACTTCGTTTGGGCAGAGGAACAGGAAGAAAGAGCCTTGTATTTGAGTTCCAAATCTGTCAATGTTATTTATCTGCCGTGAATTGTAAACATTAGGTTGAAAGAAAGAACAATATTTGAATATAAGTGTTTGAATTGTTCAAATTTCCTTAATGAAATCCAATAGTTGAAAGGATAAAATATTTAACAACCAACACTGTAAATGTTGTAGACTCTAACCCCTTAGTTTTCCTGTTAGCCTTCTAATAATGGAAACAAGAAGTACACATTTTCTACAAATATATATAAACAAGGGAATCCCTCAACGGGAATTCATGAATTAGGGACTCGGAGTGCAATGATCTAGCGAAGAACATGATTTCAAAATCCTCATTGTCGCAAACCTCCCAAACGTGTGTTTATGATTCGTCTTCCTTGTTGACTTTTTTAGAAACTAGACAACCAACTTGTAGTGATATTTGTTGGAGAATTTAAATTTATTCCTTATATTGGACTAATAAATACTTAGCCTTTTCAATAGGGTTGATAAACTTGATATAGATTGGAGGGACTATCCATAATCTACCCAAAATTGGGAATTTTGTATGATCACTTCGAATTGGGGTATAAACTCGATATACATTGGAGGGACTATCCATAATCCACCTAAAATTAGGGCCTTTGTTTGATCACTTTGATTTGAGCATGTTGGGAGGACATGATTCAATTCTAAAAATAGCTGCTGAATTTAGGGTTAGTAAAAACGTTTCTCCATGAAAGCATTAGGTATTACATTCTTGGGTTTTTCTTTTAGGTAGGCCCAATCACACTTGACTAATAGAGCAACTATCAAGCTAAATCAATCCTCCATTCAAAGGTCCTTCAAAACTCCAATGCCCTATTTTATCAACGACCTAGCAAATGAGTATTTCACTGGATTGACAAAATTGTCCCTTATCTAAGTTCAATAACCTATATGCTCCAGGGACCGAGAGAGTACATGGTTTACCTCACTAATTCCATGTAAATGTTGAATCACTTGAAATTTATTCTTGTTGTTGCCTTTCACACACCTGGGTCATGTGGAAGAAATCTTCAAGCCACTCTGTCTGTCCTTGTGGGCAAGTCTCAAGTCAATGCTATCACCTTGTTCTTGACTCCTCCATTTAGGCTCAACTCCTAACGAAGCAAAGGTGGGTAGACCCTATTAAGTTACTAAGGGAAAATTATTTAGTATGGTGATGTTAAATTGAATGAGTTACTTAGGAGTTTGAAATTTAACCATAAACAACCATAGATGACAAGATACAAAAAGAGCACACGAAAGCACAATGCTGAGACACAATATAT
>LPNX011085444.1:85679-104709 GCA_001517045.1 Pseudotsuga menziesii
TTTAAGTTAATGTGAAATATGAGTTGATTAAAATTAGGTGAAAGAGGGGGACTCCAGATATACCCGAGAGTAATTGGAGTATGTCCAAAACTAAACCGTCATGGCTACCCACAAGGAATATGTAACAAGAAGAAACTATATATAACAATATATATTCAATTCTTAGAACTAGATCTAATCATAAAAGGAAGAGACAAGTAACCGAAAGATTGATTTTAATAGAAAGGAGGAAGAGAAGGGGAAAGGCCCATTGCTGGATGGATCTGCAATGGAAACTTGTTAGTGGAATACAAAGGGGCAATTCCTTCACAATTTTTTTGGATGTATAGTGGAATCAAACTAGATCCACAGCTCATCCAATCCTTGCTACCTGAAAGCTAAACACACAATCCTGCACGAAACCTCATGAGATCTGGATATATATATGAAAAAGAGACAAGAATTACATGCAAATAAACTTATTAAACATGTATAATCTAGACCTTCAAACATATATGCTATGAGATATATAAAAAACAAGTAACCTTACTTGCCCAACTATACTCATATTGATTTAGTTGAATCATTCAAGCAAGACAGGGTTCATATGCAGAAATTGAGAGAAAACCGGAAACATCAATAACTGAAGACAATGCTTAATCCACACATATGAGAGAATTACACCATTTGGCCTCCAAAACTTCTTTATTCCAACAACCAGAACATCACAACGATATTACAATATCAATCCCTTCAATCCAACTCTAACTATATTGGAAGAGGTAGCCTAAGCTTTATTTATAGAAAAAATGGAGATCCAGCCCAAGGGGGCACAAATCCCAAGAAGATATACCATTGTAGCTAAAGGAGAGTCCATCAATGCCTGATTTGTGTCTAGCTGAGCCATATCTGAGTCTCACTGAGTGAAATTTTCAATCGGGGGGATGATCTGACTGACACCTCAACCTATTGACTAAAGCATCCACAAAAACTCATGCAGATGAGCCCAAACATGTGGAGGAGAGAGGGAGGGTGAAATTCCCCATAAAGGATGTTGAATTTCAACTTTGGATCTATCCGGATCACCTCCTTCAGTCAAGGATTTGTCAGATCCAGTTAATCTGGTTCAGATCTGACCGATTTCAATCAAATCGGCTGAGAATCCATTGATCTATGATTTTGGATTTGCTCCATTATTCATCAATTTATTAATTAAAATAATCAATAATTGATTTTTTGGGGCTTTTTTACTTGATTGATGGAAAATCACTCAAAACTAGAAAATAGTCGGTCCATGGGTTTACATGGTGCTCTTAGCTTGAAAATGAGCACCTACATGACTGAAACTGATTATTTGGCCCACTTTTATTACAAAATCAAATTTTCCAATTAAACTATTAAAAAATAGACTAAGTTTTGGAAAAATTAAATTTTAATAAAAAACACTGAAAAAAAAAAAGTTGAAAAAAACTAGGGGGACTTAGACATGTTCATATGACTCAACCATGATTCCTAGCATGTTTATACATTGACACATAGACTCTAATAACCTCAATAGACCTAAATGTCAAGCCGACCACCCCAAATTTGGAGGTATGGAGTGAAAAACTCAGAAATTATCAGTCATTTATTCAACAACCAATAATAACCAAGGGAAAAAACACCCTTGGCTGATCGGATTGACAAATAAATTCTAAGAGACCGAGTCTTTTATAGACACTATCATGTTAGAACATTTATTACAATTCCCCCATGGGGTATGAACATGTGATATAGTACAACAAAGATTCCCATAATTAAGACTGAAGGTCTTCTGAAGTCCGAACAAGTTATCCTTGTTCGGTTAACCAAGCTCACTTGATAAAAGACCCCTAAGTACAACTTAGGTGGTAACATTCTGGCTCCAACTGTGGGACGTGTGCTCAATCTGGTCATAGGGCAAGGAGAGGATACAAGAACACCAGAATCTCTAGTTTATACACCCTATAAAAACATCTCAACTTGATAAGAAAACCTCAGTACCACAAGATTTACATCAAAACCAAAGGAACCATTAAGATGATTTATTTAAACAAAATAAATGTAACTAACTAATGAAAAAAAATGTTTTATTATAGCTCAAAAAAAATGCAGAAAGTAAATGCTCTTTTTCAAGGAGCTTATTTTCCTACTCTAAACATGATATAAACAGGGTTAAGTGTAATCTGAAATCCAATGTAACCACCTAAGCATTTTATTAACATAAAAAAAAATTCCGTGTATTTGGTTACCAGCCAAAGTAAGGATAATTTATTTAGAAAATGCAAACCTGTGTGATGATTCGAAAGGGGCGTGATGGATGGGAAATCATAGGCATGCAAAATGTCGTCAAACTTCCTCCCAAACTAGTAATTGCTTGTGCAGGATGCTTCTATCCATGACTAGATAGGGTTGATATACAAATCACCGTGATGAGGAAAATTGACTACACCATCATACTGATCATCGAGGGTTATCGGATGATAATTCCCTGTATAAGCCCCAAGTGGCTCCAAATCATGAGAAGACTCTATATGTGAATATGATAGTTGAGACTGATATTCTACTAACTGCATGACATCTGTCTTTTCACAACACTGCTTCTCCATGTCTTCATTATTGATACCTTTGTGTGGCTCTACATGATATGACTCAGAATGATCATATAAGAGTTTTGAATGCTCCTCTTCCATTCTAGGATTTTCCCAGGTCTCCAGATCCATGCTCACTCCTTCAGATATTCCATAGATAGAAAAATCAACAAAACCATCAAAAGTTTCTGGTTCATTATTTTCCTCTTTATTCATGTCACGGACTGGATTTTCCATGAATGTCCAGGAATCCTCATCAACATCTTTGTCAGAGATAAGGGAGTCTTTTTCACTTGTATCAGGCCCCAAGTTATACTTGTCCTCATTTTCATACTCATCTTCTTCAGAGAAAAGGTCACAAGGTAGTAAACCTTCCAGACTGTCATCATTATATGGAGAACACATTGGAGTCCCATCATGTACATTACAGTTTTCATCATAAGCTTCACTATAATATTTTGCAATGGTTTCATCCTTAGTCTTGCACTATTTAGCTAGTGACAAAGGGTAGGCCTGGCCTACCATGTATACATGATCATGCTCGCTTAAAGTTGTTTTCTGACTACTAAACTTAGGAAGTCCATGTTTCATGACTTGATTTGCAACATAACAAGTGATTTCTTGGTGGAATTGTTCACAGGGTCTACATCATGGATTTACTTCTTCTACCATGTTAGCTTAGTCTAACTAGTTTGGAATCCTAGGCTCCTGCTGAGGAAATTTATTTTGATACATCTGATTTTGCTTGGGCTAAAAGTTCCTAGGTCCATTATTCTTTTCCATTGTGATCAATCTATTATGAATGTAACTCAAGTGTGCAGAATGATTGGCCATTAGTTGGTTTTGACTAGCAACCGAGTTTTTTATCATGTCCATCACCTTTTCCATGGGATATTTAGAAGCTCCCTTTTCTTCTGATTCAATGAATTAACCCTTGGTCTCTTTGTTGCAAGAATTGTTTCCCCTAGTGTGACCTGGAATGTTGGACTTGCCTAAAGAATGCATATTCTTTTCTATTTTCTCGGCCAATTCTTGACCAGTTTTTAGATTGGTCGGCTCTTTGTCTCTTAACTGGTACCTCAAATCACCAATGAAAGATGCGATGTAAGATATGAGGATGGAGGCATCCTTTGGCTTGATTTTGTTAGGGAGGTCCGCAATCACATGCCTGAACTTAGTGTTAAATTCATCCATGGTTTCATTATCCATCTTCTTAATGTTATGAAGTGTAGCAAGCAGATGTCTTGGTTCTTTCTTTTCTCCCCATTTCTTCTTAAAACCCTCTAGGAATTCACTAAGAGTTTTATATGAATCATCATCTAGGTCAAAGTACCATTCTTCAGCATAATCTTCTAAGGATAAAGCAAAGAGCATCATTGTAATAACTGACCAGGTGCTTTTCAAACTTTCGAAGGTGAGACTTGGCAGTGATGGCATTATTGCCCTTAAATATGGAGAGCTTCTTGATAGCATCTTTTGGAATGGCATGGGGAGCACCTGCTATCTGAGAAAAGTCAAGGGGTTTGAATAATTTCATCATTTCTTGATATTGCTGAACATGACTCTCTACAAATATGTGATGGATATTTGAGAGGGATTGGTCTCCTAAATCTTCAAGGTTTCTACGAGAAGTCTGCCTATTCAATATTTCCCTAATAAACCTTTTAGGATCAGGGAGAGGATTGAATAATTGATGGTGTTTTCTTTGGGTAGAAATTCTTGGAGGGATGTTAGACAGTGAAGTTGCTAGATGGATCAAGTTTTAATTTTTATGTTTTTTAAAGACAAGATCAATCAAACTATTTTTTTTATATTTTTAGTTGTTTAGAAAAAATTTAAGCTAAGTAGTACCCGAGAATAAAAATATTTATCCCCGACAACAGCGCCAAAAAGTGTTGCTTCCTTTCACACACCTAGGTCACGTGGCAGAAATATTCAAGCCACTTGGTGTGTCCTTGGGGGCAAGTCTTGAGTCAAGGCTGTCACCTTGTTCTTGACTCCTCGGTTTAGGCTCAACTCCTAACGAAGCCAAGGGGGGTAGACCCTATTAAGTTACTAAGGAAAAAATATTTAGTATGGTGATGTTAAACTGAATGAGTTACGTAGGAGTTTGAAATTTAACCATAAACAACCATAGATGACAAGATACAAAATGAGCGCACGAAAGCACAATGCTGGGACACAATATATATATATATTATATATATAGCAAGAAAATAACCAATGCCTTAAAATGGAGTCAAAAGATAATCAATGTACTTGCATGTGCTTGGAGTGAATGTTTTGCGATTGCCTCTTGGTACGTTTTAAGTGAATGTGAAATATGAGTTGATTAAAATTAGGCGAGGGGGGGACTTCAGATATACCCTAGAGTACCTGGAGTATGTCCAAAACTAAACCTTCACGACTACCCGCAAGGAATATGTGGGCTGAATGGAGTATCTGAGACCGTTGTTCATAATGCACTTGAAGGTGTAACAAAGATCGGTGCCTCAAGGTCACTTTTCAGGAGTTCCCACTTCCTTTGGGTATTTTTCCACCGCTTACGGTTTGATCGAGGCGTTGGATTTTTGCTTGATGGTGGTTGAATGGGGAAGGTGAAGACTAATTAAACTAGTCACTCACGTTGCTTTTGATACAACTTGAATGATGGGATGAACCGCAGCCAAGTACAGAGCATACACACTGGAGTCTTGTCAATTTTAGTGAGTTTTAAAGGATGTGTTTTCTTAGAAAGAAAAACCCTCCAGGAACCTCTTTCGGTCCAAGTGGACCTCAATCAGGGAATCTAGGAGGGGGTTGATTTTAGAACAATTACTTACAGAAAATAATGATAAGCAGCAAGCAGAAACAAATCACAAATTTTCTAATTATTCCTACCACGCATCTCTTTCCCCTTGCGGGTCAATCGGGAAGTCGTGGGGTAAGTATTCAAGTTATTTTGATACTAAAATGTGGAATATATGATAAAGTAATCAAATCATGTTGTTCTACGTGAATGAAACTAATCTAAAGCGAACAGAAATAAGATAATGCAAAAAAATAACAAAAAAGGCGCAAATCCCCCCAGGGGGGATGGGGAATGGGCTCGAAAGAGCCTATTCAGAGAAATTTTTTATTATCTGCTATTACAATATCAGTAAAATGATCTAAATCCTCTTGGTTCTTATATAGGATGAAACCAAGGTCTTACAACTTTCCCAAAATTTAAAATTTACAATCAAAGGGGAGCCCCCCTGGGGGTATTTGAAGGATCCCAAAGCCACTTTCAAACATCAGCTTCTTTTCTTTCTGTTATGCCTGCTAAAAGAAAGCAATCATGTTAGAATCAAATATGCCCAAAAGCACTTTGAAGGTACCTTTGGGTCAGCCTACTTTAAACCAAACAAAACTAACTTAAAACTAGCTAAAACGGTGAAAAAGGAACCAAGGAAAGCAAGCTTTCCTTAGGATATTGGCTTGTTTTTTGGGAAGCCAATGATATATGCACTGATTTCTGGATTTAATCTTTTTAAAATAGAAACAGAAATCTAATGCATGCAACCTATGGATTTTCTTTAAATTGCCATACAAAACGGACGATTTCCCTGAACTAGATCTAGAATGCTTAATGAAACCTTTTAGAAATGAGATCTAGATTATGAGCTTTGAAATAATAGATCTATGTAAGTTTTCCTTTAATATGACAGATATAAATGATAACAAAGCTTGTAACCAAAGTAACCAGGTAAGATTTGGATTTTTATAAGGAGGAAGAGAGAGAAAGAGTGCTGGAAGCCTTGAAGATCAACCGTGGAGCTTTCTGGTGGAATGTCGAGGGACTATGCATTTGAGAAAGTTTTGGAGAAAGTGAGAAAGCAAGCTAGATCAGCACCCTATCCAAGCTAGGAACCTGCAATTGAATCCAAATACTTTCCAAAATGCTTGTGAGATCCGGTTAATACATAAACAAAGATTTCAGAATAGCATGCATATAAACTAATAAAACATGTTGAATCTAGATCTCTAAACATGCATCAAAAGGAAAGAGATGGCCAAGAAACTTATTAACAAACTCCTTTCCTATCAAGATCATAATAAACTTATTATCAATATTTTGCAATGAATCCATAAACAATCAGCAAATTATGAACACAGATATAGGTTACCTCATTAAAACATGGTAATGGTCATCCACACACACAATAACATGACATCGTCTTGCCTCCAAAGCTTCTCTTTATTTCAAATAAACAATAACAACAGTACAATAGAAACATAACCTCAATCCTAGTTCTAACTAGCTTGGAAGAGGTAATCTGTGCTTTATTTATAACAATAACATGAGATCTAGCCCAGGGGGATCGCAATTCCCAAGGAGAGAGAGACTACAGCTACATGTGGAGTGAGTCTGGGCCTGATCTGTGTCTAACTGAGCCTGATATGAGTCTCACTGAGAGCAACTATCAATCGGAGAGCTGATCTGTCTGACACCTCAACCTGCTGACTGAAGCATCCACCAAAACTCAACCAGAGAGGCCCACACATGTGGAGGAGAGAGGGAGGGCACAATTCCCAAGATTGCATGCAATAATGCACTCCCAGCTCAGCCCAGATGTCCCCCTTTAGTCAAGAAATTGTTAGATCTAGTCAATCCCAAGCCGATGAGACTGATTTTAGTCAAATCAAAGCAAATCCCAATGATTTAGGATTTTGAATTTTCTCCATTATTTAATTAATTTATCAATTAAATAATCAATATTTGATTTTTAGGGATTTTTGACCCGAGTGATGGACAAATCACTCAAAACTTAGAAAAAGTGGGTCTATGGGTTTACATGGTGCTCTTAGCTTGAAAATGAGCACCCCCATGACTGAAACTAATTATTGAGCCCACTTTTATTACAAAACCAATTTTTCCAATTAGATTATTAAAAAATAGCCTAAGTTTTGTGGAAAAATTAAAATTTAAAAATCCTAAAAAATTAAAAAAATCAAAAAGCTAGGGGGACTTAGACATGTTCATATGACTCGACCATGATGCCTAGCATGTTTATACATTGGCACATAAAATCTAATAACCTTAATAGGCCTAAATGCCAAGCCGACCACCCCAACTTTGGAGGTATTGAGTGAAAAACTTAGAAATTATAAGTCCTTTATTCAACAACCAATAATAACCAAGGGAAAAAACACCTTGGGATGATCGGATTGACAAATAAAGTATAAGAGACCGAGTCTTTTACAGACACTATCATGCTAGAACATTTTATTACAACTCCCCCACGGGGTATGAACATGTGATATAGTACAACAAGCACTTCCCAGAAGCAATTCAGAAGGTATTCTAAAGTCCGAACAAATCATGTTTGTCTGGTTCACCAGGCTCACTTGATAAAAAACAACTAAGTACAACTTAGGTGGTAACAGATCTTAACCCTTGGAGGTCCTCTTGTGTGGTTGAGGTGGTTGAAGAATCCCATGAAGCCTCTTGCATGGTGAAGAAATCTTTGAATAAGTCCTTGGATCCACACGTGGTGAATTAATGGTCCTTGAACCCTTGAAGAAGATGATGTGGTCGTTTGTTGGTTGATGGGGTCTTGGAACCCTTGAAGATGGTCCTAGGGCATGCGAAATACTTGGCACCCCCAAAAATGGTGGTTTGATTGTCCCTGCACCCTTGAAGGAATGGTGAAAGTAATGTGGGTCACTTGTGTTTTGATGGGGTGTTGAAACCATTGAAGATGGTTTGTACCTTTTATTTTGGGTTTGGTACCATGTCCTTGGCTCCTTAATGAAGCCCTAATGGTTTGATGTAACTCTTAAATGGTAAAGTTGACTATGATAAGGTGGAGCACACCCTTAAATGGTAAGATGGAGCACACCCTTAAATATGGTAACCTTGATGGGTTTTGAACAAACACTTAAACCATTCTCAAGTGGTAAGGTTGAATCTTTAAGGAAGTGGTTGTGAAAAAACAAAAATAAAAACAACTTACCTCTCCTTGAAGTCGACCCTAATCCAAGGAAGTAGTCAACGTCGAAGGAGTATACAATTAAGACAACCGATGATGAAGAGGTAGACATGAGATCATTGGTGTTATTGGACTGAGGAAATTCGGGTGGGAGTAGTCCAAGCCAATACACCAATCCTGATTTTGTTATAAAAAAATTCTTCTTGTTGCTATATGGCATTCCTATATTGGACTTGTTTTGGGGTTGAAAACTCTAAATTTGAGGTCCTCATACATAGTCCGAATTTTTCCATAGTCTTGAATTTGATCTTCTTCTCAGCACATACAAAAAGTCTGGTTTGGACTTGTTTGGGTCCTTCAAATCATACAAAAACATTCCTGAACTTTGATGACAACTCATGCATGAAGTGTTAAATTCCACTGAGGCATCCGAGGAGTGAAGGATGTACCTCTGAGTTTTGAACAGTCACTGAGGTAGCATCGAGTGAGCTAAGGAGGATTAGAAGGAGCAGCAATAAGTACAGTATCAAAAGATAAACGCACAACAACATTTGATCTGATGGTCTCATGATTTCCGAGCATACATGGAGACATTTATGGACACTATTTCATGCCATACATGAAGACATATGGACACTATTTCTGGGTATACATGAAGGCATCCAAACTTCAAAGCACCTTTGAAGTATCTTTGTTTTCTAACTGAGGCAGCCACAATGAATCCATCTAGCACTGAATTTTGGGCTTCCCACGTGTTATTCTTGTTTCTAGCAGCAAAGAAAAGGTTGTCAATGATCACACTTTACCACAGTTATAAAGACTGAACCTCATGAAGGAATCCAAATGTATTTGCAGCAAGAGTTGAAGATGAAAGTCTGATTTAGGCAAGGTCAAAGGCACTAGGTGGAATTCTGATCTCTACTCTTGCATTCTCGGTTAAATTTAGGATTTAAGATCAAAGATCCATCTCATATACATCCTAAAGTTACAACCTTATTAAACCATCTCAAAATAAGGTATCTTCAAAAGACCTCTTTGGGAACAAGCTTAAATCCTTATGATGATGCAATGATGACATTGATGCGTACTATGATGATGATGCATATATGATGCATGTTGTGATAATGATGATGCATACGTGATGCATACTATGATGAAAAACATCGAATTGAGAATACCTTTGATAATCTTGAAGCATTTAGCAGACCTATGATGACTGTAGACCTTGGTGTATAATGATATGATAGAGATAGTAGATTGGATTGATATGACAAGCAGAGTGACAGGTTGAAAAACATTGGTTTATGTTAGTAACAACTTGAAAGTGATATGACAGTGACTTGACATGATCAGTGAGGAGCAGAGCAATTGATAAAGATAATTTGTTGAATTGGCAGTGACTACAATGGTGATAAAGGAATGAGATGTTTACACATTGATATGGGCATGATACAAGTGAAGTTGTTGTGTTTGAGAAGACTTATAGTGACTAAAACTTTTGGCTTAATACCAGAAGCACACTCAATATACCCTTGATGACTGCCATATCTTTGCACACCTGTGCAGATATTGGTGATTGAATTGAAAGTTGTCATACCTATTGATGGTAATCCTTAAGTAGTTGAGCGGATGAGGATGGGCATCAATTGATTGAGTTGGGATAGATGACAGATGGGCTTCATATTGACATCAGACTTGCAAACTGAGTCTTGCAACCTTGGGGATTGGATTCCTCAACAATTCTTAGTTGGACCTGAGAAGACCAAGCTAGGTCTTGGAATAAGAGTTGGTGCTCTTCTTATTAGTTGGTGCTGATTGTAATCACGAATATTGAAGTCTTCCATTGCAAATAAATAAAGCATGCATTGCATATATTGTTGTGTCTCTCTTTGATGTGTTTGTTGTGCTTATGATTTAACTGATGAATATGATAATGTCATTGGTAATATAATGCTTGATATACTCTGATTGCACCGAGATGCGCTTTACAGTCCAGTATGGGGGAGATATTGTAACGTTACGTAATGTTATGTAACGTTACGTAAAGTTATGTCGACTATAAATAATATTGCCGAGAGATGTTGTAACGTTATGGAACCTTACTTTTTACTTCTAAAAAGTAAATTTAAAAAGTAATCCATTTATTGATTTTGTCGGCCATTAAATAAAAAGTAATAAATACAAATTCTAATTATCCGCCAGAATAATAAAATAATAAATCAGGAACGATTCCAAAACCTGGCAGGATGATGAAAGAAAGTGAGGATCAAGACACTGATAGCATGGAGCACTGTATGGCAGAGAAGGACGTCAGTTGGTCCAAATTAGGTGTCCAACCAATCCAAGTGCTAAATCCCAATAGATATATTTGTTTCCCTCGCCATATTTTTGCTTCATTGATCAATTCTGATGTTCAAGATGTCTTGCTCTCTCCCTCGATCGATCTAAATTCTCTTTGCAAGAATATGCAGGCCTCTCTTGATTCTGAACTTTCCTCCTCTAGAATGCTATTCGATATGAATCCAATAGATGAAATGGCATGAAGTTAGTAATCTGCCACAACAAAGTGATCTATAGGACTATTTTCCGTGGGCATGCATTGAAGATTGGCCGTCAGAATTTCAGCCAACAGAAACAAAATGCATTTCTAATGAGGGGGAATTACCAACCAATGAAAACAACCATATTATTCCAGTTCCCAAAACAAAACTATGCAGGAATAACAAGCCTAAGAATTGCCAGAAAACCCTGCAAAAAATCTACGAAGAATACTTGCAGGAGTTGTTGCAAGGCCATATAGTGGCTATTAACGCATAAATGGTTTTCGCCACAACAAAGAACAGTGGCGATGATCATCAAATTAAAATTTTCCTCGTCTATAATGCCTCCTGAAGCGTTGGAGATTATAAAGAAGTCCATGAATAAGCCAGGAGATGACCTTACCCTGGAGGGCATAAAACAGTTCTATGTCAATGTAGATAAAGAGGATTATAAGCTTGATACATTGTGTGACCTATACGAAACTTTGGCCATCATGCAGTAGAGATCACTGACCTATACGAAACTTTGGCTGACAGATGAAATGCGAAGTAGAGATCACACAGTGTCTGTAACCCATGGTGACATGGATCAGAACACAAGGAACATCATTATGAGAGAATTTAGGTCGGAATCTTCTTGGGTGCTGATTACCACTGATTGGCCAGAGGTATTGATGTACAACAAACGTCCCTTGTGATCAACTATGACTTACCAACACAGCCGGAAAACTACCTCCACCGTATTGGTCGCAGTGGAAGATTTGGCAGGAAAGGAGTGGCAATCAATTTTGTTACCAACAATGATTTGAGAATTCTGTAGGACATCCAGAGATTTTATAACGTGGTAATTGAAGAATTGCCTCAAAATGTTGTTGATTTACCATAAATAAATAGCAAATTATCTGCACATTCGTACGTTGTACTGCTGCGTGCAATGAGTGGCGCAGTATTTTAATTATCTTTATGGTCCATTACTCTTACTAACAACTGTTGAAAATTGTGAACAACTGTTATGGGCAGTGGACTAGTATTCTGTATTTCATTGGGTTTTACTGACTATATTATCTTGCTATAATCTGAGAGGAAAGAGATCCATTTTAAGCAATTTTCTTGCCTCTCTCTCCATGCTATACTTAATATAGAGTGGGATTTATGAATTTGAATGTTGATCAATTTTTGACGCTTTTATAATCATTGTATATCTACCTTATTTGTGAATTCTTATTATTGTTTCTATTGCAGCTATTTCATTATTGTCTTTTGGATATGGAATATCAATGAAAAGTACTTGTTGTATATGGATTCTTAAACTATGTAGATGCAACTAGTAATTTGTAGCTAGGGTTTTCACCCTAGCTTGTGCTAATGAGCACCTACTAAGGAATCTGGAATCCTTAGTAGCAGTTCAATGATGTAAACAAAAATAAACAGAAACAAAAACTAAGCTAAAGCAGTAGAAAGTAAATGACATGAAGCAAAAACAGTAAAGAAATGTATAATGGTGATTTTATTGATATTACCTCCGATGAGGAGGTTGGTGGAGTCCGTTGCGCTGGTCCGATGTCGGTGGCTTCGAGCTCCAAGCTGCTTCTTTTCCTTTTCCGGTGGTGGAAATGGGCCAAAAGAGTTCTCAATGGTGAAAGTAGCTTGATGGTAAGCTAGGGTTTCGAGAATAATTTCGGCAGAGGCAGGATGCTTATGACTGTGGATGTGAAATGAGGGGTCTCCACCACTTATTTATAGTTTTTTGGTGGTGGAGTGCTGGCCCATGGTTTTGGAAACCATATGGTTTAGGGCAGCTTGTTTAGGGTTTTTCCTCCTTTTTCTCATTATTTTTATATTTTTTCTTCCCTTTTGGGGATTTTGCTATTTTTAGAGGAATTTTGGACATTTTTGGAGGAAAAGGGGGGTTTTTTGGCCTTTTGGAGGCTTTTTAGATGGTTTTATGGCCTTTTGGAGGCTTTTTAGTGGGATTTTCAGGGAAATATGGTAGGCAGATAGACAAATGAGCCATGTAATGGGGTAGATGAGGTAGTTAACCATTTTTGGGTGTTAACAGATTGCCCCCTGATGTGCGAGGGCAGGAGCTCATCGTATGGCCGATGGACATCATGAGTCATATTTGGTTTGTGTTGGGGTGTGGAGAAGAGAAGGAAGCAACTGAAGTCTGGGACACCGATCTCGAACCACCTGCAAGGACTGAAAAGTACATAACCTCAATAATGGATGAGGGATCATCTGATAATATGGACGAGGCGGGCATTCCCATGCTCGTATCAGAATATAAAATAATAGTATAAATGGTCCTCAAATATTGGATGAGGAAAAATATCTCAATAGATGGACGAGGCGGGCATTCCCATGCTCGTATCAAGATACATAACAATCACTTGTGAGGCCCAAAAGGAAAGACCTGGAGTAAATAATCACTATGCATATCATGAGAGTCCAGAGGGGACACAAATTTGGAACATACTGCTGAGCTGACCATGTCGGAGCGGAAAAAACTGATACACTGGAATGGCAGCAGTGCTACTGATTGTGGTTCTGAAGGAACTGATGCGCTGCTGGATCAGAGTGACAACGGTCAGACGTGCAATGGTACACTGAGCTGGAACTGAACTGGGTACTCAAAGAAGCATAGAACTGAATGGCTTCCGAATACAATCGCCAACACAGCCCGGACATCCACGGGAACATATAACTGGTCATTCCAAAGTGACTCACCAATGTGCTAGAGTCGGGGGAAATCCGGGGTCTTCGACACAGAATGGAAAGGGTATATATCCTGCGCGATTCTCAACGATGCGAATAAGGTGCTGAAGTCGAACATGTGAGAAACAACCATTCGGAGAGGCAATAATGATTCCTCCCAAAATGGTCCGTAGGCACTCACCACAGATGGTGATGGGTCCAAGGCGCAGGAGCCTCTAGGTCTATCCTCTGGAATAGAGGAGTTGTCGTCGACAGAGGGAGACCTGCAACTATCAAGGAAATTATGTTTCCTTGACAGGAGCGCAAGGTGCAAAACCGAACTGTGATAGTACTGATGGGAAGAGTGATAAACTGGTGGGACTAACTGGGCAAGTAGAGTGGGTGGACTCAAACTTCCTTTGTTCAGAGTATGATGGCGGGGATGATCGGGCAGCACATGAAACTGATTGGTGGTAAAGGGATCATAGCTGTAAAGGATCTGGGCAGTTCACTGGGCTGAGGGAGACTCAAGCTGTGGTAACATGGTAGGAGACTGCAGAATACTCTGAACAAAGGCGACCTGATTGGAGGTGCTGCCGAGAGGATTGATCATAGTGCCAAGAGGTGGGGGGGGGAACTTCTTCATGGGTTATGGAACGAGAAGGAGTGTGGATATATAAAATGCTACTGTCGTGTGGATTTTTCGAGCCCATGACAGTACATGCTCGTGGTTGCTTTCATATTTACTGAGTCTAAAAGCAAATAAGAAGGCTCTGTAGTGATGAAACGGTACTGTCATGTGGATTTTGCGAGCCCATGACAGTGCATGCTCGTGGTTGCTTTCAATTTTAAGGAGTCTGAAAGAAAATAAGAAGACTCTGTATTGATGGAAGGGCACTGTCATGTGGATTTTGCGAGCCCATGACAGTTCATGCTCATGGTTGCTTTCAATTTTAAGGAGTCTGAAAGCAAATAAGAAGACTCTGTAGTTGGAATGGTACTGTCATGTGGATTTTGCGAGCCCATGACAGTTCATGCTCGTGGTTGCTTTCAATTTTAAGGAGTCTGAAAGCAAAGAAGAAGACTCTGATGGAATGAAATGGCACTGCCATGTGGATTTTGCGAGCCCATGACAGTTCATGCTCGTGGTTGCTTTCAATTTTAAGGAGTCTGAAAGCAAATAAGAAGACTCTGTATGTGGAATGGTCAGGCAAGGAGGAAGTGTTCAATTAGGGGACATTGATGATCATCCGAACTGATGGCGGGGGGGGAACACTGGTGGATCTCCTTGGCGGGTGGATGGATGGTGGCAAAATAACAAGACCTTTGCAGTATGACAGGAGTGAATGGCTCATGTAAAAAGGGTAGAACGATCAGACTGCGGCCGATGTGGCGCGCTAATCAAGGTAGCAAGATGTCCGGGCATAATGTTATGATTGGACCTAGGTGAGAGCGAGAAAATATCTCAAGCATCATCACGAGCTCGGAAAATTGATTCCGGTGATATAAAAAATGATAAAAACGGAGGGCGGTCGAAGTGGCACGCAAACCGAGACGACTATTGGGGTCGAAAAAATGGGCAAAAAATAATTTCGAAAAAAAATGATGCAATGAAGTGACCATTGTGAAGGTCTCGTCATGCTGGTTCGCATCCTCCTTGACCATTGTGAAGGTCTCGTCGTGCTGGTTCGCATCCTCCTTGAAAATCAAGGTGGTCTGGTCGTCTTCGGGAACGAGCTGTAAGGTCATCGAGGTATACGAGCAGGATGTGGACCAAATCATGAAAGCAATAGGTCATGGCCCGCTGAAATGTTGCGCCAGCATTTTTGAGACCGAAAGGCATAACACGATAGGCAAAAGTGCCCCATGGGGTGGTAAAAGCGGTCTTGTATTGGTCTTCCTTACGGATTTGTATCTGATTATATCCGGAAAAACCGTCCATGAACGAGAGGACTTCATGCCCCGCACACGCATCGATGAGCTGGTCAATGAATGGCATAGGGAAGTTGTCTTTGGGACAAGCGCGGTTTAGATCTCGGAAGTCAGTGCATACTCTGAGGGTGCCTTGTTTCTTGTTGACAGGAACAGGGTTTGAAACCCATGTGGTATAAGCGATAGGATAAATGAATCCTGCTGTGCGAAGTTTCTCGATTTCTGTTTTGACAGCTGGGAGTTTGGAGGGGTGTATGGGACGCTGTTTCTGACGAACGGGGGTTATGTCAGGCCATGTGTCGATGTGGTGTTCTATAATGGCAGAGTCAAGGCCAGGCATTTCGGTATAGGACCAGGAAAAGACATCACGGAATTCTTTGAAGAGTGCTTTGTACTCGTCAACCTCCTGCTCAGTGCAAGATTCTCCTAAAGCGATGAGTTCGGGGGTGCCCCCAGGGGCAGCGAGATCAATTTGGATTTGGCCATGTTACCCTCTTCGAAGGCGTCAGGAGCAGGAATTGGGTCCTTGAACCAGTCGACCTTCGGGGGAAGGAAGTCTTTGGATTCCACTGCGAATTGGGGAGCAATGGTAGAAGGTGGTTCATCTGGGAGAAAGTATGAACGATGGTGCATGTCATCCCAGGGATAATCTGGGGCGGTGAGAGCCTCAAGAATTTCTTCATCACTGTAGAATGTTCGGGTTGTCAGATCGGTTGCCGACGGGGTGGTGACGGAAGAAAACATATAAATGTTCTCGAATTCTTCTGAAGCAGAAGATTCCGGGGGGTGGATCTCGACAATGGGGAGTTGGGATGTCTCAGGATCTAGGTCTGAGGGGAGGATATCGTGAATGGTGAGGTTTTCCGTCTCCAACTCCGGATTGTTCAGATCGAGGAGAGCTAGCCTGAAATCGGGGAGGTCGGGACAGTGATGGGAGTAATGCCCGTAAACATCGCATAAGGCACATGGGTGGTTGGTGCGTAGGGACTTGTCGCGAGGCGTGGGGGTTGACTCTAGATGGACCACCGGGATGGTGGGGTCGTCATCGAGCGGTTGCATGTACTCTTTTAAGGCTGGTAATTGAGGACATAGGTGAGTCGCATGGCCCAACTCGTCGCAGAGCGCGCATTTGGGAGGAGCACGAAACACCGGGGGGTTTTTAACTGTCTTGGGAGGTGGGACAGCAGTGTAAGGTTGGGGGCCTCTGCCCCCCATGGGTTTGGTACCACTAGGGGATGGTTTCACGGGGGTTGACGGGGTAGCAACACCGGGAGCTGGTTTCGCGGGGGCTGACGGGGTAGCGACACCGGGAGGTGGGCGACTGGTAGTGGCTATGGGTTGGACTGGTTGCAGGACGACATCTGGTGTCGGGGGGCGAACTGGAGGCGAAAGATACCAAACGGGTAATCCTAAGGTTAAACCCGGGAGGCTGAGGGTAGCCATGACTGGGGTGCTAACCACTCCTGAGGGAGGGAAGAGGAAAGGTATGGTATGTATGGGTGTGGCGCCAATGTGGCTAGGAACCAAAGGGGGTTGAGGCAACAACGGTGGTTGATTACTAGGGGTTCTCGTGTGGTGGGACAGAGTTAATAGGTCAGCCAACTCAGTAGTAGATGACGGTGGAGGGAGTGATGGAAAAGTGGAGGTCATCGGTGTGTCTGAGTAAACTCCGGGTCCCACAGAAGAAACCAAGGAGGTGGGGGCATTTGGAATAAGTTGTTCAACTATGAGGAGCATGGGCCCTATAGAAGAAACGGTTGTGTGGGGGTCACCCGAGATAGTTTGTTCAATCATGGGGAGAACATTTTCGGGTGTCGCGGCGGCCTTGGGATCGTAGTATGTGAGTTGGTCAACTTTGACCACGCGTCCCTCATGAGGGAACATCATGATGCGAAAGACGGTAGAATCAACTGCCCGCATAGCATACATGTAGCTGCGGCCAAGCAGAAGGTTGTAGTCAAGCTGGGCATTGATAACCTCGACGTTTATCAGGACCGTTTTACCAGCTAGCTGGACGGGGACATTGGTTAACAGGCCTTGTGGTTGAGCTGAACGACCGTCGTAGGCTCGCAACGCAGTGGAGGACGGTTGGAGCAGGGGGGATCCCATTTTTTTCCAGATGGAGATGGGCATGACACATGTGGAGGCACCTTCATCAATAATGCAGCGATGGACTACAAAATTCTGGATGGAGACAGTAACTTGGAATGATAAGTTGGAGGGCAGGCGGGGTTCGGATTGGTCCAAATCATATGCCATTAACTGCGAATCATGCGGATCGATAGCCCCGATGGCTGAGAGTAAAGTATTACGTTGCGAAGGGCAATTTCTTAACACTTCTAACGCAGACATGGCTGCGGGAGATTGGGCTAAGTCGTCTACGATGTTGTAATTTGACGCAGCCCGCGCATTGGGGTTGTTATTGATACGGCGAAGTGGGAAACGGGGTGCTTTGGGAGCTCCGTCTAGTGGAGGTGGAGGTATACGTAACGACTGATCGGTGGGATGAGCATTAGTGGGGTTATTGGCAGGAGGGGCTTCCGGGGTAGAGCCATATTGGTTCCGCCGGGTCTGGAGATTGACCTCATCGGAGGACATCATCAACAGATGGTGGGTACCTGAGTCAGACGGGGGTTGATCAGGAGCGGCGTAAGTGATTTGTTGGATAGGCGCAGTAGCTTGAGGGGGAGCTAATGGTTCAGTGTTCACTAAGCCTTGGTTTGGCAAGGGGTTTTGTAAGACCAAAGGTGGCTGCTGAGGTTATGGGGGATTGGGTGGTGCTTGAGGAGCCGCCTGTCCTTGGCGTAGCTTATCAGCAGCCAGAAGTTGTTGAACTCGCTCCATCTGTGGACAAAAGTGTGTGTAGTGGCCATAGACCCCGCAAGCAGAACAAGGGAAGTTGGTTCGCAGGTTGGGGTTTTTAGCCTGCTTGGGCGGGCGATTGGGGTTTTGGTTGGCAGGGTCTGCGTTCTCATTAGCAGGGGGATTAGGGTGTTGGCCAGCTTGCTCGGGCTGCTGGTTGTTCCCACGATTTCGGCCCCTGCCGCGGTTTTGTTGGCCCTGGTTGCGTTGGTTATTCTGGTTTTGTGGCGGGTTTTCTTGGGCGTAAACCTGCCCTTGGGTAGTAGGTGGATTTTGAGTTTGCGCGGGTGCGGGAGCAGGCTGTGGTGGATAGTATGGGGCTGGAGGCTGCACTGGCGCGGCTACTTGAGGGGGTTGTTGATATTGCTGTGGAGCGGGGTGTGGGTTTGCCGCAGGGGCTAGCTGTGGCTGATAATAATGAGGTTGGGATTGGGGCGGCGCAAGAGCTGGTGCAGCCTGC
>LPNX011085448.1:0-12892 GCA_001517045.1 Pseudotsuga menziesii
TCCATATCCCTTCTAGCATTTGCAATGGCATTCCTATCCACATGTTGAAGACAATCTTGTTTACAACATTCATCTGTAGCCAAAATTCGGACTTCTTTCTCTTTATCGATCTTGGTTTGACGTTTTGAAACTTTTTCTCTTGTCATAGCTCGTTTAATATTTTTATATGGCCTCGATGCATTAAGAACATTGACATATTGATATTTTTGATTATAAAGATCCCCATCCAATTGCTATAAAGGACTTATATCCTCTATAACATTCCATATCAGCATTTCCATGGGTGGCTCTTTGTACTTTTTCTTGACCCTTAACAACTCACCTATGTTGTCCACCAATTTATGTATTGGCCATCTAACCAATCCATGTATAGACTTATCCCCAATCTTGCATCTTTCACAATACCTGTGTATCTCTTCCACAAAAACACCAAAGTTATCTTCACCTAGTGTTTCACCCACAACCATGTCATCCTCATGGACATTAACTATCATTCCTTTGGCAATGCACATAATTGTTCCTATGCATCCATGTGTAAGAGAAACCCTTGTACATGTGAATGCAGCCCTATCTTGTGGAATATTTATGGGTTGATCTTCACAATGAGGTTTCAAATCTATTTCTGGCCAAATCTCATAAGATTCTATTGCACCCCCTAGTGTTTTCTCAAATACAGTTGGATGTGGTAAAGGAGCATCATTTTTTAACACCTTCTCAATTGTAACCACTATGCATCCTTTCTTTACAATCTTTCCATGAACCTTATTCCCAAGCTCTATATTGAATATGGAGCCCTCACCTACCTTCACTCCATGTTGTAAAAGATCTACTTTATCTCCAATAGAAAATGTTGAACAAACATTTGCACCTATACACCAAACATAAGAAACTTAGTATTTTATCAAAAAAACATTCAATAAACTATGAATAACTCTTAACACATGCTTTGGTATTTGATTTACCTATGGTGTGCCTCAAATCTGTAGTCCTCCATGGATGTGTGTCCCCTTCATCAACATATTCCACAATCAAATGTGGTTGACTGACATCAATTATCAAAACCATAATATAACTTGCAACAACCCTTCCTCCACCATAATAAGTTCCAACTTTTGTAGATTCAACCTTTCCTATCCCAATAACTTGACCATTAACCAGGAGGTCAACACAGTCCCCTTTTGTGAAAATTATACTTTCCATTATCGCTCCTACAAATTTTGTAACAAACAATTGAATTATAATTTGTAGTTAAGGTTAAACCATGTAAAGTGTGCTTTTATATTTTAGGAAAAACACAATCTACAAAAAAATAATATACTTGTAATAGCTAAAAAGGGTATGGCATCATTTTGTTGTGCAAATTAAACATTGTTCCCCACCATTTAGTCCCCACTGCCAAAAGGGACTTTACATATAAATTATGATGGAGCTACAAAGCGTAATCCAAACAAGATTGGTTATCAATGTATATAATCTTAATACAAACACAAAACTATTCTTAGAAAAACTTGTAAAAATGTTTAAAAATTTTCCATACTTAAGAACTTGTAATAGTATTGAAGGTAGTTATTAAGTAGGTTGGAATCCAACCATGATTGGTCATGCAAGTTTGTATAATCATGGAACTTGTAATAGTATTGAAGGTAGTTATTAAGTAGGTTTGAATCCAACCATGATTGATCATGCAAGTTTGTATAATCATGGCTCACTAAGATTTATTTTTTGTATCAATTGTTCAAAGTAAATTCAAATATCCTTGATTGGAGTCATCTCTATTTTAAGTACTCTCAAAAATAGTTATTTGGTGTCATCTAAACCTATATTGTGGACTAGTGAAGAATAACATCTATATGGAACTAGAGTAATACAAAATCTCAAGCAATGGTACTTGATGCCACTATTAGTATACTAATACATAGTAGAGGTTTGTGGAATTATAAGCGACTCCTAGCTTAACGACTACTAATACATAGCGACTACTAGCTTTCCTTCTAGCATAAGCACACATGCTTATGCTAGAAGAAAAGCTAGCACTCATTAGCTTTCCAGAAGGAAAACCCAGGGCATGGTGATTGGTGGTTGCTAGGTTATACCTTGGTCTTGTGCCATGTGCTCTATTTTGAAATAAGCACATGGCACAAAATCAAGGAAAGCTAGTGACTCCTAGATTTCGTTCTAGCCTAAGCATTTCCTTGTAGCATAAGCACACATATTTATGCTAGAATGAAAGCTAGTAGTCGCTAGCTTTCTAATAGAAAAACCCTGGGCATCGTGATTGGTGGTTGCTAGCTTATACCTTGAGCTTATGCCATGTGCTCTATTTTGAAAGAAACACATGGCACAAGATTAGAAAAAGCTAGCAAATGCTAGCTTTATTTCTAACATAAACATTTCCTTCTAGCATAAGCACACATGCTTATGCTAGAAGGAAAGTTATCAATCGCTAGCTTTCCAATAGAAAAACCCTAGCCATGGTGATTGGTAGTTGCTAACTTATACCGTAATCTTATGCCATGTCCTCTATTTTGAAATAAGCACATGGCACAAGATCAAGGAAAGCTAGCAACTGCTCGCTTTCCTTCTAACATAAGCATTTCCTTCTAGCATAAGCACACATGCTTATGCTAGAAGGAAAGATAGTAGTCGCTAGCTTTCCAATAGAAAAACCTTGGGCATGGTGATTGGTGGTTGCTAGCTTATACCTAGAGCTTGTGTCATGTACTCTATTTTGAAATAAGCACGTGGCATAGGATCAAGGAAAGCTAGAGACTGCTATATTTCCTTCTAGAATAAGCATTTCCTTCTAGCATAAGCACACATGCTTATGTTATTGGATTGCTAGCTTTCCGCTAGCTTTCCAATAAAAAAACCCTGGGCATGGTGATTGGTGGTTGATAGGTTATATGTTGATATTGTGCCATGTGCTCTATTTTGAAAAAAGAACATGGAACAAGATCAAGGAAAGCTAGGATAAGCATTTCCTTCTGGCATAACCACACATTCTTATGCTAGAAGGAAAGTTATCAGTCGCTAGCTTTCCAATAGAAAAACCCTAGCCATGGTGATTGGTGGTTGCTAGCTTATACCTTGATCTTGTGCCATGCGCTCTATTTTGAAATAAGGACATGGCACAAGATCAAGGAAAGCTAGCGACTGCTAGCTTTCCTTCTAACATAAGCATTTCTTTCTAGCATACGCACACATGCTTATGCTAGAAGAAAAGCTAGTAGTCACTAGCTTTCCAATAGAAAAACCCTGGGCATGGTGATTGGTGATTGCTAGCTTATAACTTGAGCTTGTGTCATGTACTCTATTTTAAAAAAAGCACGTGGCACAAGATCAAGGAAAGCTAGTGACTGCCAGCTTTCCTTCTAGCATAAGAACACATGCTTATCCTACAAGGAAAGCTAGCAGCCACTAGCTTTCCAATAGAAAAAAACTCTGGCATGATGATTGGTGGTTGCTAGCTTATATCTTGATCTTGTGCCATGTGCTTATTAAGCAACAATTGTTAGATTTCCTTCTAGCATAAGCACACATTCTTATGCTAGAAGAAAAGCTACCAGTCGCTAGTTCTCCAGTAGAAAGACCCTGGGCATGGTGATTGGTGGTTGTTGTCTTATACCTTGAGCTTGTGCCATGTGGTTTATTTTGAAATAAGCACATGGCATCAGATCAAGGAAAAGATAGCCACTGCTATCTTTTCTTTTGACATAAGCATTTCCTTCTAGGATAATAACACATACTTATGCTAGAAGGAAAGCTAGCAGTTGCTAGCTTTCCAATAGAAAAATCCTATCCATGGTGATTGGTGGTTGCTAGCTTATAGATTGAGCTTCTGCCATGTGCTCTATTTTGAAATAAGAACATGGCAAAAGATCAAGGAAAGCTAGCGACTGCTAGCTTTCCTTGTAGCATAAGCATTTCCTTCTAGCATAAACACGCACGCTTGTCTGACTCCGGTAAGTATTGTTCCCTTCAAACTTGAAAATTTGCTATAATTACTTTCTTTCGAGTGTTGAACATATATATGCAGATGAATAAAACTCATCCGTTATATATTCACACGAACTATTGGTTGTCCAATGACCTATCAATGGGAGCGTCGAGTACCATGATCAGTCTTAATGGTCCCATTTCTAAGATTTGAAAATCTATTATACAACAATATTTAAACTACCAAGAGCTTGAAATTCAATTCATGCTCTATGCCGGGCATTGCCAAGCATTATTAGTGCACAGTTCCTATGCTAACTATTCTTTGAACTATGGCCTGACTTTATTATTATCAATCTTTTTATTACAAGGCGATGATCACTAGTTGAAATCATTGTATAGGGAGTACTCAAATCCTTTCCTTTCTGTCAGCGTACTCTGTCCAGAACTGAAATATGTTATTTTTGCTTTGATCTAAAAAATTTCTTCCACAGGGCTGATTGATTTCTTATGCAGATTGAATATTTGTTGAACATATATATAGAATATTCAATTTTCTCGAGCACACTAGGAAATAAAAATATTTAGAGCATCTGCTTTAGGTTTGGAGATTGCTATCAAAATAATAATGCAATGATCAAACTAACTTGCAAAATCAGATCGTTATAAGCCCAAAATTTAACTTTTAAGACCAAGACTATATTTGTGAATGGTTGCTATGGATGTTTCCTTTTTCCTGCATGTTGAGAATATCATTACCAGGATTTACGAGTTTGTATTGTTATTGGCACTCAGACCCCACATTATTCCATTCAATTCAACGCAGTGACTACGTCTGTTTTCAAAGTAAATAATTAGTAGACATATTTTCTTTCGTTTGTACTGCCAATCTGCTAGAAGACCGACCACTGCTCACTGATTCCTGGGTGCATTCCTGGTCGAAAAACTAAAGAGATTGAGTTGTATTGGAAGATGAGAAACCTAAGTACTGTACTTCCTTGAATCCTATACCAAGTCGCTTAAGTAGTCCTAGTCCCCTTGTTGTTACAAATATGTTTGAAATTCATGCAGGCAAGCATTCTTTGACATTGGTGTTCGTGGAAACAAAAAAGGGATCTGATTCATTGGAATACTGGTTGTGTTCCAATAGGTTTCCACTGTTCCAGCAACCAGTATTCATGGAGACAGAGCCAAAGGAGCGTGAGAAAACATTGAGGTCTTTCAAGATTGGGCTCACTCCTATTCTTGTTGCTACAGATGTTGTTGCTCGTGGTCTTGATTTTCCACAAGTTTCTCATGTTCTTAGTTTTGATTTGCCAAATGACATTGATGATTATGTGCATCACATAGGGCATACAGGTCGTGATTTTTTTATTGCCTTCCTCCATGAAGGTAATTTTAATATAGCTAAGTTTCTTGCTGAGCTTACGCAAGAATCAAACCAAGAGGTACCTTCATGGTTTTCAGCTTATGCTTCAAGATGTGGAATTACAGAGCTGAATGGCTAGGAAGAGAGAGATGGAATAGTAGAGAAGAATAGTTTACAGAGAGGTAGAGTTTATAGAACGGAACAGCACAGATGAAACAAAGCAGAACAAATGGAACAGGACGGGACGAAACAGAGCACACAGCTCTTCAATTTAATTCTCATTAGCATAATCAAAATGAATATAATACAATCATACATAAGAGATGTCTCGTTAAGCGAGAGACTCAACAATTACACCTGTCATATGTCAGTGATGCAACTTCATGCATTCAATGCCGATAATTTAGAAGACCAGAGAGAAAGATCCAGCGCTCTTACTAAAGAATCACAGAATATCGTAGGCATGGGAGATCATATTTGTCTCCTTACGAATCTAATATTGCAGAAAGATGGATGTCAAGTCATTTCCATTGTGGGTATGGGGGGGCTCGGTAAAACCCTTCTGGCTCAAAATCTATTCAAAAGCGAAAGGGTCTAACACGGTTTTGACTACCTGGTATGGCTGGCTTTATCACACAGCTTTGTAGTTGAACAAGTGTTGCTGGAGATGTGTAGCCAAATCAAACTTCGAGTGAATGAAAATCAAGATCAGACAGAGGATGTTATAAAAAAAATTCATCAACATTTAAAAGACCGCCATTGTTTAATTGTTCTAGATGACGTGTGGCATAGGGATGTTTTGGAGAAAATTGGTTTGCCATTGGAAAACGAATCTAAAATGAAGATCCTACTCACGACATGTAATAGAAAAGTTGTAGAAGCTATGCCACCTCCTTATGACATCCAAACCCTAGAGTCTTTATCCTCGGAAGACAGCATGAAGCTGTTTTGCATTCATGCTTTCCCTGAACGGTGTGCAGACAAGAGTCCTCCAAATGAGTTGAGCAGCTTAGCCCTCAGAATTGTAGAAAAATGTGTCGGATTACCCCTGGCTATTAAAACAATAGCAGCTTCTATGGAAAAAGTAAGGAGGCTTCCAAATGACTGGGAAAGGAGGCTTGAATCGTCTACTTGTAGTAGATGCGATGAGCGAGAGCGTTATGGCATCACTCAGGTTAAGTTATCAAATTTTGCCCAATCATCTTAAGCTTTGTTTTGTTTACTTCTAAGTCTTTCCTAAAAATACTCAAATAAAGTTTGACTATTTACTGCATGCTTGGACATCTTAGGGGTTTACTCCATAAAGAAGAGAATAAGCATTCGATGTAGCACGCTCATACATCGATGAGCTTATTGATCGATGCCTCCTTGAGGTTTCAAAGGTTAGTGGGGATGGGCAAGTGAAATATTGCAAAATGCATGATTTATTGCACGATTTAGCCATTTCCGAATCCCACAAGCAAGCCAAATGTCTGTTAATGCCAAGAAAGGAATTTTGAATGAATTGCCACTAAGTGAGTGTGTGGACCTCCGTAGGATTTCATTGATTAAAAATAGTATATCAACAATCAATGGAACCCTCCAGTGTCTAGGGCTCCGCACTCTTTTGCTATGGAATAATACCCATCTTAGATCAATTTCTGCAAGTTTTTTTAATGTGAAATATCTAGCTGTATTAGATGTAAGACAGACTTCTATTGCTTCATTGCCGAAAAGTGTAGGGAATTTGAAACATTTGAGATTCTTGAATTTATCCCAGATAGAGATAGAGAAGTTACCTAAATCATTGGCTCATGTATGAAGCCTCCTGTTTCTTGATGTTAGTGGGTGCAAACATCTATGTGAGCTGCATTCGGGCATAGGTGAACATAAGTCTATGGTATATCTGAATGTGAAGGGCTGCAAAAATTTGAAGTCGCTACCTGCTGGAATATCGAAACTCATATGTCTACAGTCGTTGAAAGGTGTTGTTCACCTAGAGGATGGGACTTTTGGGGCTATGACAAAGATGCGAGACCTCTCCTTCAAATATATTGATCCCTGCAGCCTTCTCCGTCTTCCCAAAGACATTGGTGTCATGAAACGCCTTGAAATTCTTCATCTAGGTGGCTGTGAAGTCCCGAAATGGATCTTTCACCTCCAAAACCTCATGGAGCTGAAGTTAGTTGGTGATAACGATTTAGAACATTCACCTCGAATTTTGAATGTTCTGAAGCGGGGAAATTGAGAATTCGAAACCTCATGGAGCTGAAGTTACTTGGTGATAACGATTCAGAACATTCACCTCAAATTTTGAATGTTCTGAAGTAGGGAAATTGAAAATTCGAATTCAAATTTTGAATGTTTGGGGGGAAATGAAAATTTGAATTTTGAAGGTTTGCGGGAAATGCAAATGCAAATTCAAATTAATGCAAATGCAAATTCAAATTTTGAATGTTGACTACCATTCAAAAATACACAAAATCTTTTTGCAGCATAATTTATTTGAGGAGAATTGCATAGATGATAATGATAGATATGTAATAATACGAAATAAAGAAGAATCATCTCAATCCATATATTTCAGTTACCAAATTTAAGTATTTTTTAGATTATCCTCCATGAGTTTTAGCCTATTATACAAGTTAATAGAAACTATTTAATTAAATGCTTTTAACATAAAATGACTTTTTATACATTATAAAAAAAATTTAAAGAAAAAATTAAAGCTTTCATAGCTAAAGCTACTTCAGCCTAAAATGTTTAATCTCAAATGAGAAAATTAATTGACCTATCACAGAATAACATATTTAAAGGTTTTTGTGTTTTTGTTTTTGTAATTCTGTTTGATTATTAAAATGTTTTGGGAGGAATAATTTGGTCATTAAATTCAAATTGTATCATGGTTTCAATGATGATTGAAATTTGTAAAAGGATGAAATTGCAATTTTTTTAATTAATAAATTATAATTTTCAAAATTAAAATAATTTAAAAACTCATAAAAATTATAAAAGTATGAAAACAAATAGAATTAACTTTTTTTAGTTGAATATTTTAATAAAAAAACAACATGCATAAAATAAATTTAATAAATGGAAAAATAACACATAAAATTAGAAAAAAACCTCATTGTAAAATTCATTTAAAATAGTTTTTTTTATTATTTTAACATATTGATTAGTAAATGAAAAAATGCACACTTATGAACGTGGAAAAACACTACAGTTATCTAATAAAGGAATGGAAAAACACTATATTCAAAGAATAAGTTAGGGAACGTTTTTTACTATATTCATTTTGGAAAATTCCATTTTGGTTTATTAAAAATTTTAAAATTTGAACCATATAAGCTATTTATTTCTTTTGACAAAATATTTATTGGATTTGGGGAATTTTTTTTATGAGAGGGGTTAAGTGAGCATTGTGAGAGGCACAAGGTTTATAATTAAAACAATATCCATTATAAAGCATTGTGGGAAAGAAACATTTTCCTAGTAATTCATAGCCTTTTGTATATATCTTGTGCCGTAAGGGAGGTTATCTTTTTGTCATACGCAACCATTAAAACTCTTAATTTTTTTTATGAATGTATCCACATAAATTTGATTAAAAACTTCATCTTGTAGTTCATCTTTCGGAGTCTCCTTAAGGGAAATGATTCTACTAGCTAAAGTAGAGGCATATACAATCAACCAATATTTAAGTGAATCAATCATATACAATCATGGCCATTATCAAGATTTAGAATGCTCGACCATGATGATAGACATGGTCAACCATAATATTGGTTAGCCATGCATGTGTTTTGGGTCAACCATAGCTAACCTATGGAAAACCATGGTCAACCATGGTTGGAAAGGTCAAACATGACCATGCTCTGAGTCATGGTCAATTATTACACCAATATGCGTAAATATACAGTGAACGTTTTTCCATACCCGATCGTGGCATTTTAATTAGGTGATTAATAGTGGAGGGAATAGATTTCATCTCCTGATATATGCCATGAATATCCTTCATTTGGACCTTGAGATTGATGGCATGCATTTGTTGATGGGCTTGGAGATAGTGAAGTGAATTCTCTTAAACACGACTTTTAAGGTATTAACGTTAAGATATCGAGTGTGTTTCCATGTGGTTAATGAAAGGCATGGGGCGAGGTGGAGAACATACGCCACACTTAATCGCCATGCATGTAATGCATGAACAACAAGGAAGAATGAAGTTCTTCATGACCTAAGGAGAAGCACCAAGCAACATTCATTGCAACAATAAAATGATAGAGGCAAGTTTGTAGACAGAGGAGTTAGCAAAAGTGGTAATATTCAATCATAAAGTATTCTCTCATACGAGACCTTCACACTTCTAGATATGGAACAAAGTAATCAATCCCAGGTATTCCCTTTATTGTGGTCAAAATAATGAAGGCAACGGCTTCAATCAACCAGTCGGGATTGTGGGTTTGGGACAAGGTCCTCTCTCGTTCATTTCACAGCTTTCTTCATCAATACCCAATAAGTTTTATTACTGTTTAATGACAATGGAAGATTCTCAGTGAAACACGAGCCCTCTCATATTCGACTCTCATTATCCAAAACAACCAAGAATCGGTCTTCTATTATCTTTCTCTAGAAGGCATCAACCTTGCGGAAAATTGTTGAATATTCAGAAAGTTACTTTCAACCTTCAATATGATGGCATTGGCGGTGTTGTCATTGACTCTTGGATGACTGTAACATAGACTCCTTGGACATTGGCTCTTTAAACAATTTAAAGACACAGTGATTACTATTTAGTATGGTTTGATCTGGTAATGATCAATTGATACGTATAATGATCACAGAATGGCCATGGTATTTTCCTCGGCAGAAGGTGGAGATGTTCCAGTTACCATAAATGATCCCAGCTATACCCCAAAGACTTTCCCGGATTATTTTGATGTTTTGATGCTATTATCTTCTGACAAATTAAACTGTATTATTTCTGGAATGAGAAATTCAACTGTATTATTTCTGGATTGGGTTAACATTTAAGTCTACATTGTTTTTGGACTGGCTGACAAGAGATTAGAGGATTCTATAAAAAGGTATTTGGTTTCTTTGCGATCTTACAGTTACGAAAGCTTGGAGCAATGGGCCATGGCCTTATAAGGCGCATTGGATGGTTGAAGCACAAGCTAATGCAGAACTTGAAAAGAAATTGAGGAAATTAGAGTTTCGTTGTCAAGATCTAAAGCATTCATTGAATCGGAGAGTTCAAGATGGGGATATGGCCCAAAAACTTCCCAGGGAATTAGAGCAATAGCCGAGCAGTATAGAATCAACCGTTGAATCAAGCTATTGACAATGGGGATTTGGCGATCCTCCTGAACAATAGGTGATTTCCCTCCGTCAATCACTTGAATTAAGTAGCTGAGCCACAGAGTCAGTAGTTTCTTCTTGATAGATTCAATATCTTTCACGATTTTGTCAATTTCAGCAAATAACCTTCGCAAAGCTCATAATCAAAAAATGGGAAATTTATAGTAGTCATATGGTTTGTGGAAAAAAAATGACAGCTACAAAGAGAAAACCTACTATTCGAAAAAGGTAACGCTTATGAAGGGGTTTAAAAATGAAATTGTTTTGGAAAATGGCGTTTTCTGTCTTTTTTTTATACTATTTTTAGATCATTTCTGCTAGCAGAGCCAGAAACCCATCTCATGAGCATAGTTGCTGAAAAAATCTTGGAGAAATTGCAAGCAGACATCGAGCAGAACTGCCGAAAATATTTTCAATAATTTGCAGGAAGACATCCAATTTTTCAGGAAGACATCGAATGTTTCGAGAGAATTGAGATTAAAATGTGGCGATGGTTTTTTTGGGGGGGTTCATCTCCGGGTTATGGCACCGTATATAAACTGTCTACGATAAAAAGATTTTTTTTCTCTCATTTTCAAACCAGTCTACCTATGGACTAACCAAGGAAAATTCTCCTCTGAGGTTCAGATGAGAGACATTCGTACATAAGACAAACCAGAACAAATTCAAACATATAAAGCAAGTACAGATAATTGATTCCCAATCTAACATACTGAAGAGTATATGCTTGCTTTTGATATGAATTCCAATTGAAAACCAAGAGGCGAAGCCAACTTACAGTGTAACCACAACGAAGTTGATATTATTGCAGGTGACACCTCTCGAGTAGCAGTGATCAGTGGACTCAGCACCAATCCAGTTGTATAGAGCAGTACTAGTATCACTGGACTCAGCACCAATCCAGTTGTATAGAGCGGTATTAGTATCATGAAACCGAAAGATGAACCTGGCGATCCAGCAAGCACGCTTGAGCTCTAATAATGGCCTGCATCCTGGGCGGGTTAGATTCAGATTTGAAATTCCCCCTCGTACGGGTTGAATTCAAATTTCAAATTGATGTGGATGGTCGACGGGTTAGATTCAGATTTGAAATTCCCCCTCACGCGGGTTGAATTCAAATTTCAAATTTATGTGGGATGGTGGCATTAGGCGAGCCATATTCAGCATGTGTGGGTGGGACTACCAAGATGCATGGCCATCCCCATGACTTGACCACTCTGACATCTCCGCAGACTTGCCCTCCCTTATTCAATGCTGTGCCCGTATCTGGTCTTCCTGGCTGGAGCCTAGAGTTGAGTTTTTCGCTCACGTCGGAATCCGATGATAATGTCACGGTTGTCATTTCATAAATTCTACCATCCGATGATAATGCCATGTTTCTTCTTTGTTAACCACATGACGATATACTTTTCTTCTTTGTTAACATGGATGGGAAGAAGTGAAAGTTATTGTTTCTTACCGCAAACCTATCTTCATAATTATGAAGAGAGTGTTTATTATTATGTTTGATAAAATATAATTTTTATAATTTATTTACTTTAATGCTATAACATTATGTTTGGATTTTTGTGGAGTACGTTTACACAATTTATTGGGTTGACCATGAAGCTAGTGTGTTTGAGTATCTAGGCAATGTGATGTTTATGTTTATGATTATGTTTATGTTTATGTTTATTTTTATTTTTATTTTTATTTTTATTTTTATTTTGAGTAACGTTATAGTAAAATAATTTGAAGATTGAGAATTAATATTTTGCTAATCTAAAAGTTAATTTTATGCTGTAAATTATTCATTAAAGTCTTCTAATTAATATGGTGTGTTATGAATAATTCTACATTTTGTGAATCTAGGTGGCTTTAGGATCTTTAATTTGATGTGATGGTGTTCTCTTTTACTCCAATAATATCACATGTGGTTTCAATATACATATGTTCATGTTGATGTGATAACATATTTCCTCACTCTAATATTAAGATTATTGCCAATTTCCATGTCCTGCTTCATAGGGCTTTTTTTGTTTGTGTTATTATTATATATAGGATGTGGCAAGCTATCTAGCTACAATGGCATATTTGATGTTCATATTTCATTTAACATTCATTTTTCTTTTCTAAAATGACACATGTCCTTGATGGTGTGCAAAGTATATGGTCTTATAGATCCGAGACATAGGAATGACAACTTACTTTGTGTTGGAACTAAGACTTTTGAAGGTAATGTCGCTATCTAAGCTCTTCAACCAATTG
>LPNX011085448.1:12957-29905 GCA_001517045.1 Pseudotsuga menziesii
ATGTTGTGAATAATTCTACATGCATTATAATTGTGATTTAAAGGGATGTGGTGTATTGTCTCACCCACACCAAAAGTATTTCCAATATGAACACTTGCTTTGNTCTCTATGTCAAGATTTCAGTCAACATCAATACTTCCTCCACTATAGTATCTTTGACATACTAGAAGTACCATACAATGGCATATCTAACATGGATATCCATTGTGAGGCAAAGAAGGATTACAAAGCATTACCCTATTTTAAGCTTTGTCAATTAAAAGGTTGGTGCATGTAGGTGCTAAGCCTTGTGGCAATTCTATGATTTGTGATTGTTATCTATGTGATGTGTTACAAGTTAAATCATTATTGTGGCATATCAATATGTGGGGAGATTTAGTTCCACTTTAGTACTTAGTCTAATTTTCTCTACTTGTCCCACAAAAATATTTGAATTAAATAAGAATTCTATTTTATGGTGTTCTTTTCAAAATCATCTATCAATTTTTGAATACATTATATTCAATGTCTATTTAATTTAATGTCCAATGCTAAATCTCTAATGTTATCATAACCTATCTCAACTTGAGATTGATTAGACAACAAAAGAAATTAAAAATAAAAACTTATTTTCACTTGAAAATCCACCCTTGAGATGGGTATATACTATTTCATTTAGATTATGATAATTTAAATAAAGATAATTATATACTATTTTATTTACATTGTCGTAATTTAAATATAAAATAACTAAAAAAATGATTTGTTTATTTTTTTCATATATAAATTTATTTTTTTAAGTCTTTAATTAATATCTATATATACTACTTTTTAAAATGTGATAATTTAATTTGAAGATCTAAAAAATCAACATGGTTGGCATCATTTGTTTTCACATTAGATTTTAGATGTTTGAAACTTTCTTTTCATTTGACCTTACTAACATGTGACACACAATATATATGACATGTCTCTTCCACATTGCAAGTTTCTCACTTCCCTCAATGCATTTATCTATATTTGAGGATTTGTGTTGATTGTCAAGTTAAATATCACCATAACCATAGAAATAATGGAAGTCATTGTTCACAAAACCATGTTCATTTTTATGTTAATGTTGATTTTTTGGTGCAAATTAAGAGAAATGTGCAACATCCATCAAAGTTAAGGTATTGCATTGAATAAATTGGTGAGATTTTATCACAATGAACTGATGAAGTTTGAGTTTTAGACATCGTAATTTGGTTCTACTTAATTATGCTCACTAGTATGGCGTTCCATTCCTTCCTTTGCATGCCCTCTTCCTTCCTCTGTCTGCCTTGTAAATGTATGTATGTGTGAATAATAATAATAAATAAAAAAAGATGATACCTCTATCTTGTGGCTTCTTGGCATTGTTGTTAACCATTAGCAAGATTTATGTTTTTTACATCTCACTTTGGTTACATAAAGATTGGTACATGTATTGTTAAAATTTCCAACATATCGTGATCATTATATCGATAGGAGAATCCATAAAGATAATGGTTCACTTAGTTTAACATAATCATTGATTAGTTGTAGGGTGGTTATGCTTGCTTGTTTGACTTGCCCCTCCCTACTTTAAGTACGTTGATATTATTTATATAACAATATGGGGATGTCCACATATGTCCACAGAGGATTGAATGGTAATGCTTCTAGATTTTCCCCCCCCCCCCCGCCTTGCCATGTCCCACTTTGGTTGTGGAATACATGATTATACTTGTAATTTGCTCAACTTGCCAATCCCGCTCTTATGCCTATGTTTGTGAATATACTTAGTTTTCATAAATGAATCTAAATTTTTGATGATTTGAACCTATATACCACTAAAAATAGTCACATCACGACAAAAAAATGGAACATAATACTAATGAGTCCAAATTGTCAAATTTTTAAAGACAATCTCATTTTGCATTGTCTTGACATTGTTGCTACTTTATAATAAACATGAATAGGATGATACATTTTATATTTTCGTCCTTTTTTGTTTTCCATCACGAGAATTCGATTAGGCAATCTTTGCAAAAAATACAATTTTAAATTTAATGAAACTGCCACTTTTAATGCATAAATGGATTCAAACACCTTTGAATACATATATTGTAGCCATATTGTGCAATATTAACATTTAATATCTACAATTCAATCAATCTAAAATTATTATGCCCTTATTCTAAATCAAAATTACTGATTTTCCTTTGTAATACTTTGAATTACCATAAAATAGAACAACCCTTAACATGTTTAGAGTATAAACTCTTTTCAACTG
This sequence comes from Pseudotsuga menziesii, assembly GCA_001517045.1. Lineage (NCBI taxonomy): Eukaryota > Viridiplantae > Streptophyta > Pinopsida > Pinales > Pinaceae > Pseudotsuga > Pseudotsuga menziesii. The sequence continues at coordinate 15,230 of LPNX011085448.1, forward strand.
CTAAATATTCTACTCTTTTAAACTGCTAAACATTCTACAATCAACTCGACTCTTTTGTATCCTATATTAATTATAAAAAAAATCTACTATGATTTCCAAAAACAATACGTTGAAGTGACGACTATGGGTTGATTCATCATTTGTTATTTAAGGAAAAGCATTGCATGTGAAATAACCTTGATAGTCCCTAAGGAGTAGACTTTTATTCCTCTCATATGCATATGATTATTGGGCCATTAACCTGCTTCCTTACACAAGTTCTTAGCCAATCATAACTAGGATCTTACTCCATACCAAGAAAACCTGATCTAAGAGAGTTGCTTTTCCATTTGAGCCAAAGCTTCCTAGCTTCCCAATTGTCTCAATTTCTTTGTGCTACCATATTATCCTATTTCAAACAGTAACACTGTGTTTTTTCTTTATTGATTTTAGAGCCAAAGGCCTCACAAAAAATCTGGATACAAGCCAGAGTATTGTCCAAATAGCATTTATCCCTCTTTCTTTCTTCTTTTTGACTTTTCAAATATTTTACTTTCAAGTTTTACGCTTCTCTCTCCAAAAGTTCCCTTTTACAAAATAGGGGGTGGAGGATTGAACCCTGGTCTCCTCCCTACTCCAAAAGAATCTTACCAACTCTCCTAGAGAATTTATGAAGCGATACATCCTTAACATTTTTTTCTGCCTTTTATTTTCCTCAACAAATTTGAAAAATATGTGAATCCCACTAGTCATGTTTTCACATCAACAGGAAGGGAAGTGAACTGTTGTAGGTGACAGGGTCATTGTTGTGCGCAATCCTGCTCAAAGAATGTGCACAAAAATGGAAAAATGAGCTCTAGCACCCCCTACCACCCTACCACCCTATAGAAAATCCCCTACCTCCCTAAATATATGCAATATATTGGCTTGAATTTTGATACTTTTAAATCCCCCTTTATGAACTCACGTGGTATGGTATTGGTTAATAAGTGAAGCCCCCTTGCTTTTCACTCGTTTATCGACCATTACTCTCTCGGCGTCTTCCATTACTCTCTCAACGTCCAACTTCACTGCTTTCTCAATTGAGACACTATCTGGGATGCTATATATTAAGTCCTCTTACTTCACTGCCTTCTCTATTGATGGACTATCTGAGACACTCTAAGACATAAGGAAGAAATATAGAAAAAAGATGAAGTAATTATAAGAAGAAGAGGATGAAGTAGGACAGTAGGCTTCCATTCATCATTGGTAGAGGAAGTGTGATAATGGAAGAAGTCCGAACAATTTTGAGTAGCGCCTTGGTTGCCTTTCAACTTTGCCTTGGATTATGGCAGATCGGTAAGCTCATTATATAAATTGTATATAATTTATATAATAACTTATAAATACAAATAACATTTTTAAATGGAATTGTATAAAAACCATGGTTAGCAATATGAAATCATGGTAAACCATGGTCAGCCATAGGAAACCATATTCAATCACATGCAACCATGGTTTGACCATGTAGTTTAATCATGGTTTCAACATGGTTGAACCATGTGGTTTGAACATGGTTTGACCATGGTTTTCCCATGATATGACCATGTGGTTAGACCATGGTGTGACCATGTGTTTTAACCATGACTTGATTATGATTTTAACTATTATTTGACCATGTTTTTTAGTGATGGTTCAATCATGTTTATCGATGTGTTTGATTTTGGTTCACCCTGTTTGAACATGGTTGACAATTGTTTCATTATGGTTGATGATGAAGTTTGAGCATGTGGTTGTCGATGAGTTAACCATGGTCGACCATGTGGATAACCATGGTTGATCATGTGGTTAAGAATGTGTTTTCACATATTGTTTGACCATGGTTCAACTCTATGGTTGACTATGATGAACCATGATTCAAGCATGTTTGACCATGATTCAACCATGTTTTCACCATGGATCAACCATGTTAAACCATATGATTAGCCATGTTCACCCATGGTTAAACATGAACAACCCTATGGTTGACCATTTTGTTTGACTAAGTTGACCATGCAATTGATCTTGTTTGATCATAGTTGTTCATGGTTGACCATGTAGTTGAAAATGTGGTTAACAATGTTTGAACATGTGGTTGACCATTTTTATGTGGTTGACCATGTTCGACCATGGTTGAGTATGACTCACCATGGGGTTGTTGATGTCGTAGACCATGTTTGACCATTGTTGACTATGTGGTTGACCATGTTCGACCATGTGGTTGACCATGGTTTACCATGTTCGACCATTTTTAGCGATGTGGTCAACCATGTTCGACCATGGTTAAGCATAGTTGAGCATGGGGTTGAGAATGTGGTAGACCATGTTCAACCATTGTTGACCATGGATGACCATGGGGTTGATGATGTAGTTAACCATGTGGTTGGCCACATGGTTAAGCATGGTTGACGATGTGTTTGACCACTTTTAACCATTTCTAACCATTTGTTTAGCCCCGTGGTTGACCGTGTTTGACCATATCATTGACCTTCTTGACCAAATTTGACCACCTTTTACCATTTAAAGATTTTTAACCATGTAATCATGTTTGACCATATGGATGTCCATGGATTGATTCTATAATATATTTTATAAATTATTGCGCCGAGAGGCGCTCTACAGCCCAGTATGGGGGAGATCTTGTCACGTGATGTCACATGATGTAACGTTACTAACATGTCGGCAAAAAATAATAGTGAAAGTGAATATTATGGGGGAGATCTTGTCACGTGATGTAACATTACTAACATGTCGGCAAAAAATAATAGTGAAAGTGAATATTATGGGGGAGATCTTGTCACATGATGTAACATTACTAACATGTCGGCAAAAAATAATAGTGAAAGTGAATATTATGGAGAGATTTCACCAAAACAATTTAGAAATAAAATTTAACCTCTAACATAGAACTTGACTTTTCTGTTTAAATTCATGAGTTCTAACAAATTTGACCATAGGAAAAGATGGAACTTGAATTTTCTGTTGACTTCATCATTTCTAGCCTGGGCCGACATCGGTTCTAGCCTGGGCCTGATGGTGTGCTTGGAGTTCTTTGGCATCCCACCGGCGACTGCTCTCCAATTTCCTCCTAATCAAGGCAACGTTTAAGATCGAGATTCCTGAAGGCTACGCTGGGTTGGGCTGGGCTTGCAAATCACTGGAGGATGAGACTCTGATTACCTCGTCGCTCGATTGCGCTTGAGCTTCATCGACACAAGGCTGGGCCTTGGGCATCGTCCCCTGCCTAGGCTTCTGGGAAAATGGACAAAGACGGGCACCAGACATCTCCCTTACCACTCGCACAGAGCAAGGAGTGAAACAGAGGCCATAGAAATCCTAGATAAGCTCAGATCTGAGCATAGGATTGAAGCTATACATTTCTTTCAGCCAGCTTTCACTAACAGCATCACTTCCCATCACTGACTGGGAAATTGATGCCATAATTTCTTACCATTCTAGAGTTAATAGGGATACCTTTCATCATCTACTAGGAGCCAATATGACTGTGGTTGGCATGAGCGGAAGAATATTCAGCCAGAGATGGCATTTTTTCTTCCCGTCGCCTCTTATGTGAATGGAGACTAGTCATGCACGAGTGCCACTATGTGGCTAGAGCTCTAGCAATAATCAGCCAATTTACACCAGAGATTAAACTTGTATTCTCTGTATAGTAACTTCATTTGCGCGACCTTACCACAAGATGTACAGGTCGATGAGAGCATAATCAAGGGAATATGTTGAAAAAGTAGTCCCCATTTACTTTCTGGACACCAATTTTCTCCTTAAGGGCTAGATTTGCTCGCAAATCTATGGCATGGTTGTTTTGCCCTTAAGATATGACGAACATTAAAGGAGGATAGAGACTGAGTTTCCTTAAAAATCTTTCCGAAGAGAGACTTGAGAGTCATATCCGAGGGAAGATTTCCAGTTGTAAGAAGGTTTAGAGTTCCCAAGAATGATGAGGGAGTTTGAGCTAGTCTTTAGCCAAACGAATTCCTTGAAGCAGGGCAAGGGTATTCGTTGCAAATGCTCGGGGAGTATTTAATAATAGTGCTTCCCCTGGGGAGGTGAGATGATCTTCCCACCCGCACCAGTCTTCTTGGGGTTACCTTTTGAGGCTCTATCAAAACAGAAGGTGGTGAGTCTAAAAGCTCATGCTAAGGGATATGAAGTTGCCAGAAAAACCTGGGAAAAAAAGAACCAAAGAATGAGAGTTCAAAGAGTTGTCTAACCAAGATAGCCAGCTGCTTTTTTCTTTGCTCAAGAGGCTAAGGTCCTTCTTCCAACTTATATGGTTTATGAACTCTACTAGCATGCTATTACTTCTCAATGCCACCACATCAGGGGAAGTAAACTCTTCAGAGAATGCAGCCGCGTTTCTTGCACGCCAAATTTTCCAAGTTGTAAATTTCACCAGTCTTACAAAGTTTTGTTTTTTGAAGGTGCTGTTTTTCCCAGTTTCCTTTGATGATTTTTCTCCGAGAGAGCAGTATACCCGACGAACAAAACACCCTCGATCCACCGGATCCTGGAGGTACACTAATAGTTGAAAATGCAGTTGAAACTGCATTTTTGGTTGCTTGGGTACTTCTAAAATTGTCTAATTAATTTAGTAAATATAATAATGACTGCTAAAATTACGAAAATACAGAAACCATACAATTTCCAAACACAAAATTGATCAAAATAAAAAACCAAAACCGCTAAATAATGGGACGTTTTGGTTGTTGTTTATCTTACGTCTTTCCCAGTGTTGATAAAGGCAACAGGGCCACCTGGGCCATTTAATCTGAGGGTACAGGACTCTACATACTATGAGCTTTCACCTTTGCAAAGAAGAGGTGGAGACCAGCGACCATTTTTTCTTGGAAGAATAACTTATTGACTCGACCATTTGCACCAATGCAAGCATGCTAACTCTTGGATTAAAACTATTTAAGATCCAACAATTAGGATGCCTACCGCACTCGTATTGAATATTGCTCTGCAGCAGATTGAGTATTGTTCGAAAGATATATTCAAAAAACATTGAAAAATAGAATATTTAGAGTACACCATTATTAAAATGCATTAAACGTATATTCTATTTATATTAAAATTCAAATCTAAATATTACAAAATTTTAATAATAATAATCCCCTAAAATCTCGGTTTTACCCAACCAAGCTAGGGGTTGTCTTCATAGGGTTTGGATTCATTGTATTCACTGGAATATTTAGGCTACACCATTATTAATATGCATTAAATCTATAAGCTATTTATGCCAAAAATTAAAATCTGAATATTAAAATAAATGAATAATAATAATTCCTTAAAATTCGGGGTTTACTGAACCAAACTAGTCACTTTGTCTTCTTTACAATAATGAGTTTTTACTTTTACTAATGGGTAGTAGAAAAACTTAGGGACATCATTAGTAAAAAGGCTATTTCCTTAATGCTAAAAATGCTTACTAATCTACAATAATTTGAAGAGAACTTGAGAGGATTCAAGGTTAAGAACATAGGTTATCTATGTGGAAGTCACAAGTTCAAAATAGATTAGGTAAAGTTGTTGATTGGCCCCCTTGAAAAGCCTCAAAGAGAAGGCACTGAAAAGTTAATTCAATCTATCTTTTCCAGTTTAACAATTTATTCAACCCTTAATACTTATTACTTATATTGAGATCATCCTCAAAATTCTATTTGTGTTTTCAACTTAACATGTTCCTCACAATGTTGATCAAACTCCAGTTTTGTGTAACCCCCCACGACTGAAACCAGCATAGATCCAAATCCTAGGCTCTATCAAGTGCCGAGAGGGATCAAATCTCTCGAGGTGCAGGCCTCTTCTCAAGTATTGCACTCAAGGAGCTTTTCGAGGAGAGATTTGCACCTCGGGAAATTTGATCCCTCTCGGTGCTTGATAGAGCCTAGGATTTGGATCTATGCTGGTATAATTTAAAAATTATATTATAATTATTAATATTCATTATTTTTGAAACATTATTAAATTTGGAATTGATTCTATAAATATTATAGAAACTAGGGTCAACATACATTGTTTAATTTTAATTTAGATTACAAATATAAATAATGTAATTTTATTTAATGTAAAATCCAAAATAAAAAGTTTCCACTCACAAACTATACACACTTTACTTTCTATATTTTTAAGGAATTCCTTAAACTCAAGTATTTGAGATTGTAATTTATCTTTTTTCGTATTAATATTTTGCAAATAAATTAAAATTTGATTTTAAACATTGTTAAATAATATATATTAATATAATAATGGATACAAATCATATTAATGGGAGAAAACAATAAAATTAAACACTAAAAAAACATATATGTGTTAAAACAATTATGTTACCTTTAATATTAATGACTTCCTCTCCAAACACTCTCAAAAATATTTAAAATGATAAAATCATACCAATTTAAAATTTTAATAATAACATTTTATATAATTTTCATAACCTAATAGAAAATTTTAATTAATTTTATAAAATTAATAGTTAAAAAATAAAATATATGAAAATTATTGTATAAATTATATGTATAAAATAATTCCATTTCAACTTATATTTATTACATGGATACTTTTTATCTTTTTTCATTAATTATAAATGAACCTTAAATACTTATTTAAAACAAATATTGCAGTCCATGATGCTTATGCAATTAGGGGTAGTCACAAGAGAGTAATGCTTCACACTGTTAAGATATTTCCATAGTTACATAAAAAAATGTTTTTTAAACTCACTTAAAAAAATAAATTCATGAACAACAATTTAATAAATATATATTACATAATTATGTCCATCTTTTCATTAAAAATTTAATTCTAAGGAATGGAAGTATTCAATTGGTTTTAGATAGTTTGTAATTTTAAATTACTTTAATTTTTAATTGGTCCAATGGAGATTGAAAAAAATTGTCTATTTTGTCTTTTAATTGTTTTTTTTAAATAATTATATTGTTGATTTAAAATGACACTAAATTGTATTACCAAGAAATTCTCAAATATACAATAACATATAAAAATAAATTATAGATATTAAAAATTTATATTTCAACACTACAAAAATTATACACCTAAAATTTATTAATAATAGAAATTCAGAATTTATATATCCAAAATTATTTTTATTTAAAAATGAAAAAACAAACTATAAAAAATATAAAACACAAATTATAAATTATATATAAAAGAAATTAACTAAATATATAAACTAAATTAAAATACTTAGGTGGCGTAATGAACTCTTTGTATTTGTATATAATAACAAATTAATTGGATATAATATAGATTTTGGTGTATTTATTGATGCATCTATTTTTTGTGGATTTTCTCTATTTTGGATGTCTAATCATAATAATTATGTATCTATATTTCAAGTTAACATTTGTATTAATTAATAGAGTTTATTACCGAATAAGCATTACCCATAAAAAGCTAGTATAATGAACTCATATAAAGCATGAGTATTGTTACAGTATTATGATAAGGTGGGTTATTTATATTTAGCTTCATTGAACACAAACATTGACTCAGCATTGAATAGCGGGCTCGATTGGACTATTATCCTGGAATTCAAATTTATTTTTTAACCAATTCAGACATGATTTTTCATGTTAATTTTAGCACTTTTTCTCTCCGTATTTTCCCAAAACAATAATTAGACGTTGTAAAATTGAAATAGGGTTGATGCTCGTAGGATATGAGGCCTATTATTAATATTAAGCAAGGCCCGGTGTCTAACAAAAACTGAATGCATTTGTAACAGCAATTGGAACCAAAACTTGCAAAGATTGGAACAGCCCTGTCATCTCCTTATTTAAAGCTTCCGCACAGCCTGGTAAGGAGGAGTTAAAGCTCTTAAGAGCTTCGAGACGGACTGATAGGAAGGAGATGACTGGATAGGTAGGAAACATTAATGCCGAATGAGACTCAGCCACCATTGATATGATGTTTACATCATGGGTCTCTGACTCACTCGGGGCTCAATGTTGGAGGTTGAGTTGCAAGCTGTAGCTTTACAACTTTACAAGCAACTTCCAGTTTGAAGTTCGGTGTCCAGAACTCCAGTGTCCATACTCTTCACTATTTCTTCCAGTTCAAAGTTAGGAGTCCAGGATTCCACGGTCCATATTCTCCACTGGTAGCTAAAAACGAGAGCCATCCAGTTCACACTTGCAAGTTGTTACTGTTGCAAACGGGTTACAGCAAAACAGGTTACCGGGTGAGTCCAATTTTCTAACACCTTTACATAAATTTCTAATGGTATTGTTTGAATGGTGATCTTACTTGTTTTTTTTTCTCTACTTTGAAGTCCTCTATTTGTCTTTCATATATGAAGCCATCTATTTGTCTGAATTCATGTTGGTTACAAGGGTATTGTTTGAATCGATTTCTCCCCATAGCCCCGACTAACTGACCCACAAAATGGAAATTTATAGTGTAAACTCTATGGACAAAACCACTCCTTTTCCATCTATCACAAATCCAGTCTTCAAATACTGCAAATACAGGCTGAGAAAAGACCAACCAAAAGACATGAGAAGTAACCCAGTGGAAAATGAATAGTAATGATCAAGATAAACGTGCAGCAATACCAATATACCTAATATGCACCCACTATGTGAATACCGATGCAGAGGTTACCAATGTCAATCAACTAGAATGGCTTGTAGAATACAAACCTGGTTACCGATGTCAATCAACTAGAATGGCTCGTAGAATCCAAACCTGGTTAGTATATTTTTGGGAGCATCATTCCCAAAAGTTGCATACCCTACCAAGCCTATCTACATGTAGAAGACTGTCGTGGCAGTTAGTCCCAATCTAGTTGTGTTTTTCATTGTTTCATTCTTGGAAGGGGGAAAACCCTGTTGTGAGTAAGGTTGCAATATATTATGTGTAATTGTATTGCCTCCACCCTCAACTAATCCACATCTGGGAGCTTATTATCAAGCGATTCTCTTGATTCTCTTGTATTTTCCTGGACCGATGGTCTGATCCCACATTTGTATTCCTTGGCTTTATTACTACTTAAAGCTCACCCGGTAGGAGGGAAGAGCAAAGCAATGAAACCTGAATTCTACTTTATTATAATAATAGGGCGAGTTTAGTATCTAATCCAAGAAGCCCTTCCCCGTTGTTAGACGAGTGTGACAACACTAGCCAGTTAGCAATGGTTTCAATTTTCGGTGGGCGATACTGCCATCCAGGATTTGACACTTCAAAAACGAGTTGGGAAAATTCATATAGTGAACTGGTTGTCAAATGACCAGTTATTGCTATAGATAGCCCATCTTTAATCGGTGGATTCTGCAAAGTTAATAGAGTCAGTGAGGCCCTTAAAATTTTGAATGAAATGGCCTTTTACGGGTGCAATCCTGATCTTATTGTGTACAACGCTTTTCTTGATGGCCTGTTCAAAGTTTGATACTTAGCAGATGCATGCCAAGTTTTTTTTTAAATGGTACAGGAGGGTGTGGTACCAAATTCTTGCTCTTATAATATATTGATTGATGGCCCAGTCAAGGAAGGCAGGGCAACAGCTACCTATAATGTATTTGATGATTTGAAGAAGAAAAAACAATGTGTAGATGTTGTCACGAATACCATTATGATTTCGTATTTATGCAAGGTGGGGAGAGTTGAGGATTCTCTAAAATTGTTAGAGGAAATGGAATCCAAAGGCATGGTACCTGACATGGTAATAATAATGTCCCTCTTGATTGCACTTCATAAGTCTGGAAAACAAGATTGGGCACACCAACTTATGAAGCGCATAGGAGATAGCACTATTATTCCTAACATTGTTAGATTGGATGTTGAGATGGAGGAAGTAAGGAAAGCTAGGAAAGAGGAACTTGGAAAGCAAACATCAATGTTAAGAAATAATTATGATATTTTTGATAGCCTTTATTCTCAGCAATTTGTGCCGAAAGACAAGAATAAAGAAAGTGAAGGTTTCATTCCTAATGATCATATGTTTGGTACCAAGACACAAACAAAACATCATCTTGTTGACTGTTTACCCAAAGGTTTACCTGTTCGAACAATGACAGGTGAAGATAATCAAGAGGTGATGAACAAAAGAGAGTTTTCTTTCACATTTTGTTCAGATATGTCTGTTAGCAATGGAAACAGTATTGATGCAGAAGAAGGTTCACAGAACAGTAACGAGTATACACTCACACACATTTCTTACATTTCAAGTGATGCTACAGATTATGCTGTTAAACAAGATATTTCAGCAAATATTTGCAGTTCTGAAGCTTATCCTAGCTTCTCAGTATTTAGGGGAAGAAGAATACAAGATCGACGAATAGATTCTTTTAGCAATGATATGTTTAACACTTACATGTCTATTTTTCAAAACAAGGGAAAATAAACAATCCTTTAGTCTCCTCATCAATTCCAGCGTAGCCTCCAATGGTCGATTCTCTTAGCCCAGTTAGTGTAAGTGTATCAATTTTAAATGAAGGATGTGATATTTTGGCTTTCACGAGACTAGCACTATGAAGATCCATGAGTACTAGTTAGGAGTAGGCCCGGTGAAGAATATCCGAGAGGATAAGGCAAATCCGCTGGGACTAGCCTTCTGGCAGTTTGGGAATTTCCCAGGACCATGGCGAGATTATATTGTTACGACGTAGGTACCACTACTAGTGGAGATGTTGGTCTCAATGCAAATTCAAGTGTAAATGTATCGATGCCAAATCTAGGTATTTAGGTGCCGACATAGTAGATTAACATGGTAGGCACCAGACAAGTTGAGTCACCAAGAGTGGATGAGATGTTATCGCAAGCCTTTCACTTGATGTGAACTCTAGGGCTCTTGGGAGGCCTTAGCACATTTACCATAGAGTGGATAGTTGTGGAGACCCGGTGGTTTAAACGTGGAGTTAGTGAAATTAGGACGACCACATATATATGCGCTTGAAACCTTCCCATTTGGAAGAGCAGCTACTAGTTAGGGAAATACAAGTTTTTTCACCTAGCCCCGCTCGGCCCCGATATGCACCTAGAGCTAGAGGAGGAGACTCGGGTTCAACAGAGCCAATGAGATAGAGATAGAAACAATGCATATAAAGCAAACTTAGACATAATTGTTCCAAGGTGTAGAGGACAAAAAGGGTAGAGCTGGTGGAATTAGATTCTAGTAGCAATGTCTCTATGGTGAAATCATATATTAACTTGCATATGTGGCAATTGAAACTAGGTAGGGTTGCATATTTTGATTTTCTGGTTTGTAAATTTTGAATGCAGCCCCCCTACCCTTTTTTTTAAGCTATATATAATTATATATTAGGTGATTTTATCCAACTTCATTCCATTTCTCATGTAACAAAATTATTTTTCCTTTACTCATAAATTCAATTCCTTCTTATAGAAATGACTCTTTATCCTTCTTAGAATAAAATAAAAACATTAAGTTTCTACATTTTTCCTCATATCATCAATCATTTTGGTTTAATATTATGTATTTTTTAACTTATCGTTTCTAGAGAAAAAATATTCTCCTTTCTAAAATAAAACAAAACATTGTACTTATTACTTTTCAGTAGTGTTTTCAGCAAATTACCATCTAGTTTCTACAACAAATGACCTTTTAGATTTGGAAAAATACAAATTTGCACTCAAAGGTGGAAAAATACAAATTTACACTCAAAGGTGGTTTGGTCCATTGAGGTTTTGAGTATTGGAGCCTTTCTCTTTGATACCATATGTAAGGACACAAAAACCTAATCTTTGCGTTAAAACTGAAATTTACCATAGATTTACTATCTTTACCTTTAGGTTCAACAAAACTACAGATTTACTATCTTTTCTTTAAAATGTAATAAAATCTCATAATATTCACATGGATATGCTATACATAATATTCAAAGTTAAAATGACATAAAAACACATATATTTAACTTCTAAAAAAAATAAAAGGAAAAATACCTAGTTTCTCCAGTTTGTCAAGTCTAAGCCCTTGTCCACTTCCTCAAAATTAGCAACCCAAAAACTAGTAACACATATTTCATTAAATTTGGAATTATACAAGGGAATTTTTAGAATGTAATATTAAAAGATTTAGATTGATTTGAAGAGCTTATGATACAAATTATGAGTGTAGTCAAGTGATTCAAGACATACATGATGAAGGTATGACTAACCAAAAGGTTATTAGTCAAGTGACCAAGGACACACATGATGAAGGTGTGATTGACCAAAATGTTATTGAGAATCAAGATAGCATTATGTTGTTTGTGAGCAATGTGACTGTAGTGGCTAATGAGAAATGAAAGAAGCTAGATCACATTCAATAGTAATGGAACTAATAGGGTTTATGTTGTCACTTGAGACCAAGAATATATGGCAGAAGTAGGGGCATATTTTGTATATGATACACTTGTACATATGGAAGGTCATATTTAGATTATATAGATATATCACATAATAACACTCAAAGTTTATGTGTACAACAACAGTTAGATATTTGTACAACAACAATTAGATATGTTGAACTTTGGCTTTTTGGAATGTTTCTATGCATAGAAAATTTCCCTTCTCATCTATTATGTCAAGCTTTGTTATCAAATTTTTATACTACTAATACACACATTGTACAACTATTAAATTTTCTTAATATTCATTAAGTACCAAAATATACAATGTACACTTATTAACCCTTTCTTGGTTCATAATTCCCACAACTACATTTCATTGCCATGAATTTTGAGAGTTCTAAGAAATCCATATAAATTTCCACATATTGTATATATATTATCTTTCTTTAATACTCATCTACTACCAAAATATATTTCCCAAAACTATATTTCATTTATAGTACCCCTCCCCCCACCCCAACACATATATATATATAGTATATACTTACTAACTTTTCACATGATTCGTAGTTTCCACAACTATTGATTAGATTGATTATTTGTTTATTGTTTATGTTCAACTTACGAAAATATTTTTTCTAGCATTACAAACAAATTTTCATATTTTAGTTGTTTTTCTATTAGGTTGAGTTGCATTATTTTCATTTTAAAAGAAACGTCTTTTCATTTATATGAAATATCTCATGTGCGCTCAAAACCATCACTTTCTTTGATGCGCACACACACACACACACAAGAAACTCTCTCGTCACTCATTAAGTTCAAAAATAGCTTAAATCTACTCACTTAATACCTCCATAGGAGGGCACAAAAGAATATTGTCGTTTAGGTAGGATTTTGGGGCTAGGCATCCAAATAATGCCCCTTAATCATTTTTTCACTTGAAAAACATAGTTGTTGTCCTTAGGGTGCTATAAAAATCCTTCCAAATCAAGTGGTTGTGTATAGCCACATGGGGTAAGTGAAAGAGCGGCACCGCGCCATAGGAGGTCAAACCCAAGGTAGCGGGTGTATGTTCTCTCAAGTGGGCTCACCACCACTTGTTGAAAAGGAGACAACCCAATACCGTTCGAGGGATAACTGCTCTTTCTCCACTTGACGAAGGTACTTAGTGACCAACTTAGAATGTCATTCCTTATAGGTGACTATCGTGGAAGCTGACAGTACTGAGACAGATTTTGTCGAACTAGTGGATTTCATCACCGCTAGTATCTTCATTATAACTGACTCTTTGTTACCTCTGCAGGATAATCACTTGGTGGATTTCATCACCATCAAGGAAGATGTCCTTTGAGAGGCCCAGTTACATTTGAGTGGAAGGACGATAGGTCTCTAAGGTTATTGTTTTCACTACGATATATTGTTGTACGATTTTCACATTTTACTTTAAAAAAAAAATTTCCAAACAATTATTTATGCTAAATAACCCCTTCTAGCATAAGCATTTCCTTCTTGGATAACCACACTTGCTTATGCTAGAAGAAAAGCTAGCATTTGCTAGCTTACCAATAGAAAAACCTTGTCCATTGTGATTGGTGGTCGCTAGCTTATACCTTGAGCTTGTGCCATGTGCCTTATTTTGAAATTAGCACATGACACAAGATCAAGGACTTCTAGCATAAGCATTTCCTTCTAGCATAACCACAAATGCTTATGCTAGAAGGAAAGCTAGCAGTCGCTAGTTCTCCAATAGAAAAACCCTGGACATGGTGATTGGTGGTTGCTAGCTTATACCTTGAGCTTGTGCCATGTACTCTATTTTGAAATAAGCACACGTCACAAGATCAAGGAAAGCTAGCGACTGCTAGATTTCCTTCTAGAATAAGCATTTCCTTCTAGGATAAGAACACATACTTATGCTAGAAGAAAAGCTAACAGTCGCTAGCTTTCCAATCGAAAAATCATGTCCATAGTGATTGGTGGTTGCTAGCTTATACCTTGAGCTTGTTCCATGTGATCTATTTTGAAATAAGCACATGGCAAAAGATCAAGAAAAGCTAGCGACTGCTAGCTTTCCTTCTAGCATAAGCATTTCCTTCTAGTATAAACACACATGCTTATGCTACAAGGAAAGCTAACAATCGCTAACTTTCCAATAAAAAAACCTGTCCATGGTGATTGGTGGTTTCTAGCTTATACCTTGAGCTTGTGCCATGTGCTCTATTTTGAACGACTGGTAGCTTTCCTTCTAGCATAACACACATGCTTATGTTAGAAGGAAAGCTAACAGTCGCTAGCTTTCCAATAGAAAAACCTTGGGCATGGTGATTGGTGGTTGCTA
>LPNX011085470.1:632-15154 GCA_001517045.1 Pseudotsuga menziesii
TAGATATGTGGGTGGGGGTTAGAGGTAGTTGGTGAGTTGGTTAGTGAGAGAGAGTGGAGAAGGGGTTTGAAATAGTTAGGGGAGAGAGGCGATGTTAGTTGTAAGGGGAGACATAGGGATATGTGTGTGCGTGTGTGTCTAAGAGTGAGAGAGACAGGATGGATGTGTGTGTGTGTGTGTGTGTGTGTGTGTGTGTGTGTGTCCAAGAGAGAGAGAGAGAGGGTTGGGGAATAGATAGGGGGCTGGGGGTTAAGTGTAGTTGGATGAGTTGGGGAGTAAGAGAGAGTGTAGGAGGGCAGGTTTAATTGGTAGGGAAAAAAAAGGATGTGTGTGTGTGTGATTGTGTGTGTGTGTGTGTCCAAGAGAGAGAGAGAGAGGGTGGGGTAATAGATAGGGGGGTGTGGCTTAGGTGTATTTGGATGAGTTCATGAGTGATAGAGAGTGGAGGAGGGTGTTAATGGTATATGGGAACAAAGGGATTTGTGTGTGTGTGTGTGTCCAAGAGAGAGAGAGAGAGGGTGGGGTAATAGATAGGGGGGTGTGGCTTAGGTGTATTTGGATGAGTTCATGAGTGATAGAGAGTGGAGGAGGGTGTTAATGGTATATGGGAACAAAGGGATTTGTGTGTGTGTGTGTGTCCAAGAGAGAGAGAGAGAGGGTGGGGTAATAGATAGGGGGGTGTGGCTTAGGTGTATTTGGATGAGTTCATGAGTGATAGAGAGTGGAGGAGGGTGTTAATGGTATATGGGAACAAAGGGATTTGTGTGTGTGTGTGTGTCCAAGAGAGAGAGAGAGAGGGTGGGGTAATAGATAGGGGGGTGTGGCTTAGGTGTATTTGGATGAGTTCATGAGTGATAGAGAGTGGAGGAGGGTGTTAATGGTATATGGGAACAAAGGGATTTGTGTGTGTGTGTGTGTCCAAGAGAGAGAGAGAGAGGGTGGGGTAATAGATAGGGGGGTGTGGCTTAGGTGTATTTGGATGAGTTCATGAGTGATAGAGAGTGGAGGAGGGTGTTAATGGTATATGGGAACAAAGGGATTTGTGTGTGTGTGTGTGTCCAAGAGAGAGAGAGAGAGGGTGGGGTAATAGATAGGGGGGTGTGGCTTAGGTGTATTTGGATGAGTTCATGAGTGATAGAGAGTGGAGGAGGGTGTTAATGGTATATGGGAACAAAGGGATTTGTGTGTGTGTGTGTGTCCAAGAGAGAGAGAGAGAGGGTGGGGTAATAGATAGGGGGGTGTGGCTTAGGTGTATTTGGATGAGTTCATGAGTGATAGAGAGTGGAGGAGGGTGTTAATGGTATATGGGAACAAAGGGATTTGTGTGTGTGTGTGTGTCCAAGAGAGAGAGAGAGAGGGTGGGGTAATAGATAGGGGGGTGTGGCTTAGGTGTATTTGGATGAGTTCATGAGTGATAGAGAGTGGAGGAGGGTGTTAATGGTATATGGGAACAAAGGGATTTGTGTGTGTGTGTGTGTCCAAGAGAGAGAGAGAGAGGGTGGGGTAATAGATAGGGGGGTGTGGCTTAGGTGTATTTGGATGAGTTCATGAGTGATAGAGAGTGGAGGAGGGTGTTAATGGTATATGGGAACAAAGGGATTTGTGTGTGTGTGTGTGTCCAAGAGAGAGAGAGAGAGGGTTGGGGAATAGATAGGGGGCTGGGGGTTAAGTGTAGTTGGATGAGTTGGGGACTGAGAGAGAGCGGAGAGAGAGAGAGGAAGGTAGGTTTATGGGTTTCAGGGGAGAGGGGCTAAGTGATATACATGTGTTAGTGGTAAGGGGAGACATAGGCATGTGTGTGTGTGAGAGAGAGAGAGCGATACCGACACTGAATGGGGAGGTGGTGTGTTAGGGAGAGAGAGGAGGGGGGTTAAAGGTAGGGAGAGGAGGAGGGGGGGTTAGTAAGAGTTAGGGGGAAGAGGGAAGTGGGGGGCATGGGGGACATAAAATAATAAAAGTATTGGTATAACTGACAATGTGTTCGATTGTAAAGTTACATAACATGCACTCGGTGTAGTATTGCAAAACACGCACTTGTTTCGAAGTAATATAACACACACTCATTTTGCAGTAATATAATGAGCACACATTTTGCTTAAATTCAAAAATGTATTCTTGCCAATGATAAGGCTGAGTATCCACACATGCTAGTGTGGTATTCTTATGGCTATGTGTCTTCTTCGGAATTTTCTTTAGATTCAACATGCTTATGCCTTGGAGTATGATAAACCATGGCTAATTGAGCATTATATCCAATTTTTGAATACGCCCGTGTTTAGCCGTTGGTTACACTATGTTGCACACCTCCATTGTTTATGAAATTTTAGAAACAAATATGGTTTTTTTGCAGATTCTAAATATGTAATTTTTTACAAGAATATATAACTTTTTCTATTTTTTCTTATTTATCTTTTGCCATCACTCCTCAAATAAAAAAACATACACTTAGTGTTTCGTTTAGTGGCTCTTTCATTTCTCAACCATTTTGAAAACAAATTGTGCGGTGCACTAAAGAACACCGACCTCTACACGCTATGAAAACCCATTTCCAAATATTTGCATTAAGACATTCAAATAATGCACCCACAATTGCATACCATTTTCGAAGTTTGATCACTTTGATAATTAAAAAAAATTAAGAATATTATTTTTACTATTGGAAAAGTAGTCGCGCACTAGTATTATCTGTTCTCTATATGTCTACCAATTTTTCATAAGTTTATTCCATCATTTAGTCACTCAAAGGATGCACCCACAAAAACATATAGCTTATAATTTGTCCCAAAAATAAAAGGTGTCCATTAAAAAATATCTAACTTCAAATAGTTAAGAACATTTTCAATAGAACAAATTTATATATTTGGAAACACCATTCAATTTCCTACATTTCATCTTTTTTACTCATCGCAAGATTGATTGTATAAGTGTCTCAAAATATCCATGTAAGTTAATGGATACATGTTTTTTCAGTTTTCTATTGCATCTAACGTGTCAAAAGAGACCCTTATTAGCTTGCACACACCCTTTATCAAGTTACGAAAAATTTTACCCATTTTTTTCAAATTTAGTAATTTGAATTGTCTTACAATATAAAAAAAATTAATGATCAAAGTTTTCATCAAAAGGTGTCACATTACTTTAAACTCCAAAGAAATTGAAAAAAATTAATGGTATAATTAATTCCATTAAATATGATTAAATAATTTATTTATTTTTTTATATAATTATTTCCATTTAATATGATTAGACAACTTAAATACAACATTTTTATATGCTTTTAAATAATCTAAATAAAAGACTTTTTCACCTATATATTAAAGTAATTCTATTGTTGGGGGTGTTAAGCCAGGTTACCCAAATGTGGCCATGTGAAAGTATTGCTAATGCTATGGTTGGGGAGGTAAGTGAGGTTGCCTGAACGTAGCCATGTGAAAGTATTTCTTAAGACAAAAAAAAAATGGAGCAATTAATGTATTTTTCATTTATGGAATGTTGTGAATGGAGCAATTAACATATTTTCTATTTATGAATAAAAAACATTTATTCATAATTAATTATTTACGGGTGGGATCATGAAATTAGCTTACTTTGGCTATAAGAGGGTTTGTTTGGGGTGGAGATCATGAAATTAGCTTACTATTGGTGATAACATGGTTGGTTTGTGGTGGGGAATATATCGATACCTTGTTTCTGACATCAATGTAACTGTTTGTGACATCAATGTAACGAGATCATATTATAATTTATTTCTAAATAATGAGTCATTTTATTATTTATAATTAAAAATAAAACATGGCTCATTGTTTTTCTTGAATCCTTCTTGCACCTGAAAGTATAGAGGCCAATTTCAAACATTTAATGAAAATTTTCTTTACATACAATTGAACTATCTTATCCTGCATAAGATTATATCCTCTTTAAATGTGTTAAGGTTGTTAAATAACCACAACCATATATGACTATGGAGCTTATGGTGTAAAACTACCCAAATTTTCCCAATATTAAAATAAGGATTCCATACCATAGTATGGAATCTTTCACCCTTTTGAGATGAGCCATAATCAAAATCTCCACCCTTAACGTTTTAGTGATTTCATTTAAGAGACTTTACTATTGATGATAGCGGGGGTTCGTTGTTGGTGGTGAAGTGAATGTAACAAGACCAAAGTTCTCGCTTACAAAGAATACAACTTATGTTGAAATGATGAGTCCCTTCCTGCTCTAATATAGTTGAAAACAAAACATAACTTGTCATCTCTCGGATCCTTCTTGCATCTCAAGTGTTATGAGTGGAACTTATGAAAATCAAGTTCGAACCTTTAAAATACAATTCTTTGATATGGTTTTATCCTCTTCGTTCATCTTATAGTTAATAAACTACACATCTTATAGTTATTAAACTATAAATATATAACTATAAATATTATTATTTAAAACTAGCAACAACCATATTAATAAGATTAATATGTTTGGAATACGACGAGAAGAATATATTACTAGTGAAATTAATTCAATAGTTGTATCATGATTGGAGTTAAGCTAATAGTTATCCAATATAATTGCGATTAGAATTAAAGTTAAGCTAATAGTTGTAAAATCATTGGATTTAAACTAATAATTGTATCTAATAGTTAATTTAAAAGTTAATATATCAACCATTGCAGTTCAATTAAAATTTGTGATTGGAGTTGATGTTAAGTTAAAGTTGTATCATCATTGGACTTAACCTAATAGTTATATTTTTTTCCTAAAGAATGTGTCAATTACTTGTATCTAATACTTAATCTAACATAAAAACCACTTAAGTTGTGGTTTTTAAGCTCATAGTTGAAGTTAAGATCATAGTTGTATCATCATGTTGGAGTTAAGCTAATAGTTATATTTAATAGTTAATTTAAAAGTTAATATAAATCTATTGTAGTTAATAAAAGAGCTTCGAGATATCTCGACTTCTAGCTTCCAAATGGAGTTGGACTAAGCCTTATGCACATTAATTGGAATCCCGATTGGTAGGTGGAGTTCGAGTGTCACATCAGTTGCACATTACCATGCCACTAAGCGCAATTATCACATGAGTTAAGAAGAATTTATTAGGATCTCAGAGGATTTTATTAGGAATTATACTATCACACGAACTACACTTTACTTCAACTCCCAACTGTAAAATGTAGTTTGACTAATTAACTCGACTTCGAGCTGCTAGATGGAGTTCAACTATCACATGGACTACACATTACAATGCCATTAAGTTCATTTATCACATGAGCAATTTTTATTTTTTATAATTGTTTATATGGAGTTCGAACTATTAATAGTTAATTTAAAAGTTAATATAAATCTATTGTGGTAAATAAAAGAGCTCTGAGTTATCCTGACTAAGCCTTATGCACATTAACTAAACTCCCAGTTGGTAGGTGTAGTTCGAGTGTCACATGAGTTGCACAATACCATGCTACTAAGTGTAGTTATCACATGAGTTCAGAGGAATTTATTAGGAGTTCGAACTATTTTATCAGGAGTTCGACTCTTACATGACTACACATTAGCTAGACTCCTAGATGCCAAATGCAGTTGGACTAAGCCATAAGTAATTAGTGTTGAAGTTAAGCTAATAGTTGTAGAATAATTGGAGTTAAGCTAATAGTTGTATGTAATAGTTAAGCTAATATAAATCTATTGTAGTTAATAAAATAGCTATGAGTTATCGTGACTTCTAGCTTCCAAATGGAGTTCGACTAAGCCTTATGCACATTAAGTGGAATCCCAATTGGTAGCTCGAGTTCGAGTGTCACATGAGTTGTACAATACCATGCCACTAAGTGCAGTTATCACACGAGTTTAGAGGAATTTATTAAGAGTTCGAACTATTTTATTTGGAGTTCGACTCTTACATGACTGCACATTAGCTAGAGTCCTAGATGTCAAATGCACTTGGACTAAGCTATAAGTAATTAGAGTTGTAGTTAAGCTAATAGTTGTAGATTCATTGGAGTTAACATAATAGTTGCATATAATAGTTAAGGTAATAGTTATCCTATATAAATTTGATTAGAGTTGAAGTTAAGCTAATAGTTCTAGACACATTTGTGTTAAGCTAATAGTCGTATCTAATAATCGATGGAGTTAAGCTAGTAGTTGTATCTAATAATCGAATAGTTGAAGATTAATTTCAATTTTTACAACTATCACTAACTCTACTTATCACATGTTAATTAATTTTTTTTTTTTTTTGAAACTAGTAATTATTAAATTTATATGACGCGCATATAATCAATCTGGACAGTACACTTGTCTCATTCTCGTTTAATATTGGAGGACTACGATAGAATCAATCTAGACAGTACACTTGTCTCATTCTCGTCGGTAGATGAAAAAGCATAGATGATATTCCACCCCAAAATTCTAACATATATACACCTATCGACATAATCAAAATTCTAACATATATATGCCTATCAACATAACTAATCAAATTTACCCAACATTAAAATAACTCTTGATACCACACTACAAAAATTAAAATTATATTAAAGCTATTATGTAAAACTATCCAAACTTACCTACAAAAACATGTGAAGCTATTATGTAAAACTACCCAAATTAACCTAAGATTAAAATAATGTTGATGCACACTACGAAATATCCATCCATGGAAAAAGGAGCCATAATCAAGTCATAAAATCCGAATCCTTAAGAAACGGTCTTACCAATATATGTTCGACACTCCATTTTTTTGGTTTAGTATTTTCGTTTTTGGTAATTAGTGTTTACATCTTATATTACTATTTATGTTTTTCTTAGATTAAATGAAGATGGTAAAAATTTATTATCCAAATTGATTTTGTAGACATTATTTCAAATTCTTATATATATATGTGTGTGTGTGAGAGATTACAACTAAGCATGGTGTTCACCAAACACTATGATTGTGCTAGTCAACATTTATAACATTACCTTAATAATTCCATAATTACGTCCATAGACGTTTATATATTATCTCATATTATGGGCTTCCTTAAGCAAATCAACAAGATTAGTCGAAGTATAACAAGTGTACAACCAAGATTCATTTCATTGTCATGGTATATTGTTATACTTAAATGCATCTTGATTAAGATTTAAATAAGCTTTACTAAAGTTGTGGTTAAAGAAAACAGTAGCAATAATGTTATTTATTTATTTATTAAATAGTATTTGTTTTATGTTCATATTAATCAATTTATTGTTTATATATATTTTCCAATAGGAAAATATCTATCATTCTAAATAAAGGATGGATTTTAAATTGTTCCATAGGAACTTTCATTAAAGAAGAACCACAATCCTTTCTTCATCAAACATCTCCCAATAAGTTCCAGCTTTACAAAAAATCAGAAGCTTACAAAATTCACAATGTTCTTTAGCTCTCTATAAGAGGTGCTCTTTTCATTTATGTCTATTACACTTCAAATACCTGCAAAATCCTCTATCTATATCTTGCCTGGCTCCAATAGAAGGGCTTGTTTGGATAGTTTGTCTACTTCAGAATTCAATTCTCGGTATATATGTGTGATACTAAAGCTTGAAAATAATCCCAATAGCCTTCTGATCGCATTGAGACACTGCTATAGATGAGGGGCATTTATTTGGATCATCTTACTAACCTATTCCACCACCATCTTTGAGTCCTCGAAGACTTGCATTTGAGTTATGTTATTGTTTAGAGCTATTTCAAGAACCAAATGAAGTGTTGCAAGTTCAACCTTGTTATTTGTGCAGTGACCTGGTGCAAATTTAGCTTGGATCTTCTGGTTGTTTGGGAGGTAAAGTACTGCTCTTGAACTACATAGTGGATTGTTTATATATATATATATATATATATAAGCTTTAAATGATGTTATATTTTTAACAAAATACATTGTATATAGGCTATAAGATAGCTAGATCTAGTCTTTGTCTTATAGACACTATCGGTTCATTAAAAACATGTCTATAACAAAAAACCTTATAGGTATTTAGATAGTATCTCATATATAGGATTTCATGAGTGAATCAACAGATTAACGTGAGTGTAACAAGTGTACAACCAAGATTCATTTCATGATCGTCATGTACTGTTATGCTTAAATGCATCTTAATTGAGGCTTAAATAAGCTTTACTTCAGTGGTGGTTTAACAAAAAGTATCAATAATGGGTTTTTTAAATAGTATTTTTTTATGTTTATATTAATCAATTTAATATTTATTTGGTAATTAGTTTCCACAAGACTAATCAAGTTGTTATGCTTAAATGCATCTTCATCAAATTTAATTAAACTTTACTTTAGTGTTGGTTAAAGAAAAGGGTAACAATAATGTTTTTTCTTTTTATTAAATAGTATTTGTTTTATGTTTATATTAATCAATTTAATTTTTATTTCATAATTAGTTTAATGTTTAGTCTTTGTTTAACAATCAACCATCTCCACAAAACTAAGTCACTAGTTGTGCCAATCAACTGGGAATATATATATATATGAAAAATTTAAATGACATGTTATTGTTGGTTTTGTTTTCTAGGAAAAAATTTATTTTATTATATTTTTAACAAATTACATTGTATACATATTATCTCATATTATGGGCTTCCTTGAGCATATCAACAAGATCAAACCACGTGTAACAAATGTATAACCAAGCTTCATTTCATGGTCATCCTATATTGTTATGCTTAAATGCATCATAATTAAGATTTAAATAATCTTTACTTAAGTGACCGTTAAAAAAAATAGTAATAATGGTCTTTTTATTATTAAATAGTATTTGTTTTATGTTTATATTAACCAATTTAATGTTTATTTGATAATTTGTTTAATATTTAATCTTTATTTAACAACCAAACGAGATTATATATATGAAAACTTTAAATAATATTATCATTGATTTTTTTTCTTAAAACTAATTTCATTATGTTTTTAACCAAAAATATTATATTAAAACCATAAAATAACTAA
Source organism: Pseudotsuga menziesii (assembly GCA_001517045.1). Taxonomy (NCBI): domain Eukaryota; kingdom Viridiplantae; phylum Streptophyta; class Pinopsida; order Pinales; family Pinaceae; genus Pseudotsuga; species Pseudotsuga menziesii. The sequence continues at coordinate 9,605 of LPNX011085470.1, forward strand.
ATCTAATCTTTGTCATTGTCATATAAACATTATCCATTCATTACTAAAACATGTCCCTAACAACAACAACAAAAACGTATGCCAAAAATATGCACATATAAAATTGATAAACATATATCATATAATCCAAAAAAAACTTAGCATATTGTTCTATATTAATAGCTCTATCCAGCCTGCTACAAAATATGTATGGTCATAAGTAAGATAGAATCAATGATCTTCCATATTGCATGATTAAATGTTTTATGACAATGTGAATGTAATGAAATGAGTAGTCGAATTTATGTGAAAACAAAAATTAATATTTTAGATTTATTATATTTATGGTTGTTTATATTTTACATGTGTGAGCTTGTAGCTAAAGCATATATAAATGGTAGTTAAGAAATATATGTGATAACTTGTAGTTAAAAAAGTGGTGGTTTAGACATCACGTTAAAATATAGATAAATGATTGTTAAAACATACATGTGATAATTTGTAGCTAAAGCATAGATAAGTGGTAGTTAAGACATGGATAATGAAAGTTAGTATGTGATAACTGGTAATCGAAAACATAAATAATAGCACTTAATTTGAAGAATATTATAATTTAATATCACAAATTAAATAACTCACTCATACTTATATTGAAATTTTTATACTTAAAATTAATATATTTTTATACTTGTACTAATTATATTTATAATAATAGCATTTAACTTGAGGGTTATTACAATTCACTATCACAAATCACAAATTAAATAATTGTACTTATACTTAGATTGGAGTTGGAGTTAATGTGTATTTCTAATAATAGAACCTAACAAGAAGGCTCTTACAGTTCATTGCCACAAATTGAATAACTATACTTAGCTATACTTGTATAACTATACTTGTATTGTATTGGAGTTAATGTATTTTGTAGTTGTGCTAGTTAGATTTCCAAGTGTTGTAAATATAACAAGTAATGTATTTTGATTTATTAAGAAATAACATTATATATTTAACTAATTTCCCCTTTTGTCGAATTGAAATCATTTTAAGGCGAGCGTTTTAATTAGAATTCCACATTTCAGCAGGTCATTTCATTTGACCTTTCCACCTCTATAACGTTTGTGTTTGAAGTGCGCAATTGTGTTTGAAGAGCACCAATGGAGTATCTTCCAGGTGATCTCGCTGGAATGTGCTTGAAGAAAGTGCCCTACATGGCACACGATGAGACAAAAGCTGTGTGTAGAAGCTGGAAGGATATGGTGACAAATCCTAATTTCTATCGAGATAGAAAGTTATCTGGGGCAAGCGAGGAGCTTATTTTCTTCCTTCAAGCATATGGCCAGACAAATCCCGATTGCGGACATTTTATCATTCGCGACTTTGTACCAAAGATATATGATCCTGAGAATGGCACCTGGAAAAAGCTAATTCCCGTCGATCTAATTCCCATCGATCATTCCGACTACAGCAAAATACCTAAATGGTGTAAGTGCGTTGTTGTGAATCGGAAGCTGGTTCTCATAGGCGGATTCTACAACCACCCGCTGAAAAGTGTATACATTTATGACTTCGAGTCGAAGAGATTGAGCCGAGGAGCCGACATGACTGCATCTCGATCCTTATTTGCCTGCTCTGTGTGTTCTTCCACTGGAGTTATCTACGTCGCTGGCGGCATCAATGAGCTTAATGAGCCTCTCGCGGCTGCGGAAGCTTATAACGTGGAGGAAGACAAATGGGAAATTCTTCCGCCTATGATCCAGCCGCACAGTTGGGGATGCGGGGGTGTTTTCATGCAAGGTAAGTTCATGGTGATAGGGGGTGGAGAATTTGACAGTAGTGCAGAACTTTTCGATCCGATTTCAAGAACGTGGAAAAGGTTGGAAAGTATGTGGAGTTTGAAGAGAGAAGTACCCTGGGGATGCTGTTTGGCGGTTTCTTCTTCGCAGGAGTTATACGCGTTCAGCGAACAGCAAGTCATCAAGTATGACCCTGGAAAAAACGTTTGGAGCGTTGTTGCATCTCTTCCACATTATATTGACTCCTTTACCTGTGCTGCACAGTGGCGCGACTCGATTTTTGTCAGTGGTTTGATATACGAAGACAAACACGAGCACCGCATCCTGTCTTATCTCTTTAACCCGTCAACCGGGCGGTTAGTTGAAGTTAATGGTGATGGCGGGGAGGGCTTTGAAACCAGAAGGTGGGGAAGGCTTTTTCCATCCATGCTTTCATATGCAGCAACCTTGGAGATTTGAGAATCAGATGAGTCAATTGAGCACGGAGATATTCTCTGTTTCTTTGAAGTTAACGGTGATAGTGGGGAAAGCTTTTTCCGGCCATGCTTTCATATGCAGCAATATTGGAGATTTGAATAAGATGAGTCAATAAAGCAGGGAGATCTTTATCTTCCAGATTTGGCTCTGTTTGTGTCATGAGTTTGTGTCATGATTTAAATATAATAAGAAGATGTTTTCGTTCTGGTGGGAGATGGCTAAGTATGGGATGATTTGGACTTAAATTCAACATTAAGAATACTAATTTTATTTATAAATTTTTCATTTTTTTTTATTATTTCAAAATATATGACAAAATAAAATTCTCACTTTTATTTCTTCTTATTTCAAAATATATATGACAGAATAAATTTTTCACTTTTATTTCTTATTAATTTTTCAATTTTTTTTTATTATTTCAAAATATATGACAAAATAAAATTTTCACTTTTATTTCTTATTATTTCAAAATATATGTGACAGAATAAATTTTTCATTTTTATTTTTTATTATTTCAAAATATATGACAGAAGAATATATGATATCTGCCTTGAAAATAGGTTCAGTGATGTCATTCGCCAAATATGGCAAGAGCTATTTATTGAGCTGTAGATTATTTAATATAGCTGCAGCAAGCTTATAAGCTATTGGATGGTTTTTAGTCTTTTTTATTTTAATCACAATTTTGATATAGAAATGGATTCAGCATTCTTAAAAACTTTTTAAACATCTAAAAGTACAAAACTTCATAACTGTAAGCTGGATTTTTAAGAATTTCCACTTAAGCTTTTCAAAATAATACCAAAAATATATACTTATTGAAATCCAAAATTTATAACTTATTATTCAAAATATTGAATAAAAATTTATATAAATTATTCAAATTTAAAAGATTTATAACTTGTTATTCAAACTATTCAATAAAAAGTTACATAAACTATTCAAATTTTTTTAGCAAGTTAAAAAGTTATAACTTATTATTCAAATTAAATAAAAGTTGCATAAACTACTGTATACTTTTATCCTATTTTAAGACTATAATGATAATATTAAATCTACCCCTATGACCCATAATATAAAAACATAACCCCAAAACCTTACAATCTGAAATTAAAGACTCCAAGCTCATTCATAGAATTTCCAGCTCGAAGATTTGTAATTCCCTGCTCAATCATAGGGTTTTATAATATAAAAAATATAAATATGTCACATAAGGTAAAAAAAACCCAAAACTTCTATTCTTTTATAGAGAAAAGAGACATATAAGTAGCTACGAAGAAAAATAAATACACTTCTGGTTGGTAACTTGCCGATGGTTGCACCCTTATGTCCCTTACTTGCTTAAGGGCCTAATTCCAGATTCATACTATGGTAGGCCCCAAGGAAACCTATTTTGTAACAAGTTCAAAAGGAAGGGTAATTTGATTGCTCGTTCCAGAATGAGTAATAGTTTGTCTTTCAGCTGTGAACCCTGAGTGTAAGGGAGGATGCTTGAGCCTTACTTAGACGAGGTAATTTGATTGTTGGTTCCAGAATGAGTAATAGTCTAGTTTGTCTTTCACCTATGAACCCTGAGTGTAAGGGAGGATGCTTAGCCTTACCTAGACAAGGTAGGAGTTTATTTATTATCATTTTGATGTTTATAATTTATTTTTATTAATTTTGGGTATTAATATATTTTTGAAAGTTGTTGAGATGTACCAAATTTTTATTACATATATAACTGTAACACTCTTTTTATCGGTAATTCTTGATATATTAAAAAACATCTCTAATTTCACTAAATATTTGAAAATGCCTCCTAAAATTGTATTGTTGAACCCCTCCCTCAATAAACCTTTCCAATTAAGAAAACCCCTAGTTTTATTAGATATTGTAGGTATCCAATTTTATCAACCCATTTTTAACACGTCCTTTATATTAGATTATCAAGTTGTACTAAACAAGAGCCTTAGTGCATCTTAGTATAAGCAAATAAGATGCAAAATAAAATAATAGCATAATGCGAATAATGATCCCAGTGGGATTGTGGGATTGTAGGGGCCACTGATCAATTTGTAGCGTTGGATAGTGGAAGACCCAACATAATAGTAATGTAGAAGGAAAAATGTGTAAGAGGAAACCAAGTCAAGAGATCCATGTAACAAACAATGCAAAATATCGATAGTCCAATAATCAGTGCAATGCTTATAAAAGAAGAGAATTTGTAGATGTAAATATAAATATAGCCAAATAGAGCTCATGTTTTCTACAATCTTAATAAATTAAACTCTATAAAAATGTAAAATTGAAATCCTTTCATGGATGGACTTCCCTACCTTTCATTATAATTTATTTATTTAGACAAGACGTGAACAAACACTTGATTTTAGCTAAGACCAAACTACAACAAAGAGATGGTATTGATTCATGGGAAAAATGTATTAATTTTTTTTAAACATGTTTAAAAAACTTGAAACAATCCATTGACAAAAGGTTAAGTCCTAATGAAGTATTTAGTATCCATTGTGCTAACTTTCCTCTACCTTAATTGACCATCATGTATACAATCAGTTTATAAATTTAACTTTATTTAACATTACATAAAATCTATTCAACATAAATATTATATATTTCAAAAACAATAGATCATAAAACAAATATAAAAAACATTCTATTTCACACACACACCAATCTAATATTAAAACAAATCAGTAATTGAGGCTCTACTCGATGATCATGCGTATTAGTAGACCACGCCAAAGCTTTTCGTAGTTCGTTCTTATTCTCCAAGAATATGTCACTAAGAGGAATCGATGAGGACTTTGATAAGGCACAACCTTATGTGAGATATAGAAAAAATTGGCGGGAAGACAGGTCTATGTAGGCATCATCCAAATATATCAAGAAGGAGCTATATATATGAATAAATCCCAAAATTTGAATGTTGATGATGATGATGGTTAACGTCCCCTGAGACCAAAATTTGGTCTATTGGACCCTGAAGAAGAAAGTTAATTAGTTTGTTTTAAAGTTATATTTCTATGCTCAAAGAGCTTGGAGAGAAGCGTCCCGAGCTTACTATAATTTTGACAAGCTAAAAGGCTAGGAATGTCGGTATTGCAACAAAGATTATGAAACTGGGATCTAATGTGGGTGTAAGCAGGGCACTCTAAGAGGAAGTGATTTTCATCTTCAATGTTCTTACTCTCACAAAGAAGGAAGATCCTTTCTACCCAAGGAGTTTTAGGGACTGTCCAACGACCAGTTTCGCTGTGGAGCTCATGCGAGTTCGTTCTTATCTTAGCTATATTAATTTTTT
>LPNX011085470.1:22975-50338 GCA_001517045.1 Pseudotsuga menziesii
TATCTTCTCATATTGCTGAAACAGAAGAAGACATTCGAATCTCTGATATTGAAGAAAAATTCTGCTGCACTTCCATGCAAACATTCACCAGTGATTTTCCTTTAAATTCTATGCAAAATTTACTAGTAATTGCTTCTGAAAGTGAAGAGAAATTTGATTTTTCTTCCTCTAATGTTGCTGCTGGTGTGCAAATATGTGATAACTTGGATATTTTGGAAGAAATATCAGATTACCAGAGTGATCCATTCGCTCCCCATGATCTAGTTTTTCAAGCAAATTCCTGCAGGATTGCATGCACCAAAATTCAGAATTTTGAAGAAGAAGAAAGCCGTGCATCCACCGTCTCGGTTAACCATTTATTTGAATCTGATATTAACCTTATTGGATCTGATATGATCTTATTTATATTTGATCTGATATTTCTTGGTTTAATATATCAAATTCATAATCTTTCAGTACCGCTTGTAGTTGTTCTCATCAACGGTGTGAAGAAACAAGTATCACAAGTCTCCTACAAAACTGTTGCTGGGGATTTGATTCCATTTCACAGTTTTGGATCTGTTTTGAACCTTTTTAGATCTGATTTACTTTCTGATCTGATATTATTTGGTTCATATTTTAAAATTAAAAAGCATTCATTCATGCTTGTAGCTGCTCTCACCAATTCCAGTGTGAAAAATCAAGTACCGCACTTTCTCTTCAAAACTGCTGATGGGGATTTGGTGTTAGTTTCCTCATATGAGGTTGCTGATATTTTATTATGTGATTCAGTATCTATTTTAGAAGCTATATCAGACTATGGATCTCTATCATTTTCTCTCAACAGTCCCAATGCTTCTCTACCATTGATCACATGCTCATCTTCTCACAGAACTAGTAAAGAGGAATATTTTCTGCATCCGCCTGGACACCTGCTCCTAACACTTGGGGCTGTTCTTAACACTCATGGTTTGCTGTTCATGGCTGCAACATATCAGTTTCTTGAGTGTTCTTCACATTCTCTGAATTCTCAAGAACCTTTCCTCACTTTTCAGTTGACTTCAGTTGCTCTACATGGGTCCAGTCTTCATCCGGTAGCTATCTATATTTCTGATTTAGTTGAGCATATAATTCTTCTTCCAAAGAGGAAGATTCCTCCAGACATAATGATGGAGAGGTTCACATGCCAGGCCCCAGGATACCTGTGCACAGAAGAACCAGATTGATCCTGATTCTACCTGCTTAATTAGAAGGGGGGGTTTTTTTCCCATGTGGTTTTTCCCCAAGCACCTTATTTTTGAGCAGTTACTTTACTTTACTTGATGTAATGGGTGACCTATGGTCTTAGTTACCAGGGCCCACAGTTTGTCCAAGTTAGCATTCAGGGGGGGTGTTAGGATTATTAATCCTCCCTTGTCCAAATTTGGTTGTATGTCTAAATCGGGATTCATGTCTAAAACGGGAGTCCATCCAGTTTATTTATAGTCATTAGTACCATTGGTTAAACTTGACCTAATTGGGGCACATGTTTCAGTTACCAAAGTGTGGGGAACACTAATTGAGGCTCACTGCCACTTATTGCACTTGATTGTATAAGTTTAGGAGTCTCCTAGATCAATCCCTACAATTTAGGAAGCAACTGGGAGTGCCAAAACCAACCAAGGTCAGTTCACTTAGGTTAATGACTAGTCAAGCCAAGTTAGGATTCAGTTACATTCAGTTCTAGCTCTCTACATTCAGTTAAATAATGGTTTAATTAATTGCACACATGTGGGTCGTTTTTCTCACCTACCACAGTGAGTTAACCATTATTTAATACTAAATGTAACACTTGGTTGTGTTTTAGAACTCCGGTTATGATTTAGACAAGTCTTGGTTACCTACAGTCAAGTAGAGTCTAATCAATTCGAACTTCCTTATGTGGATTCGAATTGCTTGTGGCTATTAAAGCCATTGTACTTCATTGTAATTATCTATCTGGATTACTTTTTTGATTAATGAAAGCATTCACAGCTGCAAGCCTTTTGCACTGTTTCATTCTTCAATGGCTGAGTAAATTGTGAGATCTTCTTTGTGAGTTGTGTGTTTGTCTACAGATCTATATGCTCAAATTTAACACAGTCTGGGCTCCTCCGCAAGTGACAGCATTGATGGTTGGACCTTCCACTTAACCCTAAGGCTCAACAGTATACAGGGCGTCGAGGGTTTTTCCTAGAAGCTCATATTTATTTTGCCCTTGCCATTTTCAGAGCTTGTTCCAACACGATAAGAGAAGTAGGAGGCGCAATTCCACGATTATTTCCGTGAATATTTTCTTTGATTTCTTCCATCTTTGTATTTTATCTCATTTATTCCATTTTTGAAGGGTTTCGGCAGTTGCAGAGCAGACATGCCACCCCAAACAGTGAAGAATGTTGCAGGAACGACAACTCCCAAAAAGGCCACGGCGAAAACGCTGAACAAGACTCCTAAGAGTGCCAACAAGACCTTGCTACCTAAACCCGAGCCTGAGATTGTTGAAAATGTTGAGAAGCCAGAAGAAATACCTCCTACTAAGGATGTGAAGGTTATCGAGGTTGCAATCAAGTGGGAGAAAAGTGTAGAAGACGAAAACTTAAAAGAACAGTCTGCCAAAGATGTCGCGGCTATTGAGAATCTAGCCCCTATGAATGAATCCTTGCCTAGGAAGGGTAGAGTTTCAAGGTCTTTCAAAAAAATAGTTCAATGTGCTTGGTTGCGTTTTCATTTATGCGTTACAGCTTCAATCTGTGTTATTTATTGGTACTTTTTTTTGCATTTTTTCTTGTGGTAAATCGCTATCTATGGGATTCATCACAGTGTGGAAGCTGGCTCTTCTGACGCTTGCAGTGGTGCCATTGATAACCTTGTTTGGAGTTGTTCATACCATAACATTAACCAATCTTTCCTCCAAGATTCAAGATGCATATTCCGAGGATGGTAACATTGCAGAGCAGGTGCTGAATTGTTTGATTTAATCGGCTCTGTTTCTAGCGTTTTCTCGAGGAATTGAATTGTTTTTAATCAAAATTTAATTCAATTTACAGGCCTTGGCACAAATTCTGACTGTGTTCTCATTCGTGGGCGAGGAGAAAGCGTTGAGAGCTTATCCTACGTCTCTGAGTGTGGCTCAGAAGATTGGGTATAAGACCAGACGGGTAAAACGATTCGGGCTAGGGTCGACTTTTTGTGTCATATTTTGCTGTTATGCACTGCTTCTGTGGTATGGAGGATGGCTCGTGAGGCACCATGATACAGATGGAGGATTGGCCATATCTACTATGTTTTCAGTCATGATCAGTGGATTGTATGTAGTATTCTACCCACTTTCCTATTTTCTCTAGTTTCTCTGGATTTTGTTTTGTTGGAAGTTATTTTGCAATTTGAATCTGTTGTTACAGAGCATTGGGGAAATCGACTCCCAACATTACAGAATTTGGAAAGGAAAAATCTGCTGCTGTGAATATATTTTGAACTATTGATCACAGGCTGAAGATTGATCGAAACTACTCAGATGGAATTACTCTACCTGGAATCACAGGCCATGTCGAGCTGCGAAACGTGAGGAACTAAACACTCTGCAGCCAAGTTTGCAATTTGGCATTCATGATATCCACATAGCTCCAAAAATACACTAATGTAACTTCCAAAGTCTGTAATGTCTTTACTGGCACCCTCCTGATAATTCATATTGCCTAGTTTTATAATAGCATTGCTTGGTATTCCTGGCATATCACCAAACTTTTCTTTTCCACTGTTGCGTAGTAGGAAAAACCGTCATAAAGATAAAGTTGGCTCCAAAAACTCTTCCATCTCTCTGGAATTTACAAACTCAAGTAAAGCACCAATTCTCTTAACCACTTTCAGCTCAGAAAGAAATCGAGTCTCCACTTCAGGAGCAGATGCCAAAAGAACACAAAGCCTGATGTTATTAACATTTGCATTAGACAATTCTTCATGAAGAAATTCAAAGAACTGTCACACCAGCTTAAGTTGAAGAATGTCTATGATCCTGAGGAATTTCAAATACAAAATCATAACCAGGAGCTTTCGAGTATACATAGGAATTGGATCCTCATCTTCAATAAGTGTAGGATATAATGACAAAAAGTATTTTTCAAAAATTGATTTCAGAGCATTAGCTCTTGTATCATTCTGATTTGATGGAGAATCGGAAATATTTTCTCATTCATTTCTCTTTGAACATCCCCGCAGGAAAAACTGTAGCTATGGTTGGTAGAAGTGGGTCGGGAAAGAGTACTATAGTTTCTTTGATAGAACGCTTCTATGATCCAATTGAAGGTATCTAATACATGATTTTAAATTGGCATTTTCATATCCTGATCTCAGGATTTTAGTTTAATAAATCCCTTATTAAAAACATTGTTTTTAATTGTTGTGAATGAAGGTCAAGTGCTACTTTATGGGTATAACATCAAATCTTTGCAGTTGAAATGGCTTAGACAGCAAATAGGGCTTGTGAGCCAAGAACCAGCATTGTTTGCAACAAGCATTAAGGAAAACATGCTATTGGGAAGAGAGGATGCAAGCCAAGTGGAAATGGAGGAAGCAGCCAGAGTTACAAATGCACATTCTTTTATCACAAAGCATCCTGATGGCTACAACACGTAGGTATGCTATTAGCTGTAATAGTTGGATCTTTTGCTACATTTCAGTCTTCCCCTTGCAACCTTCCCCTCCATCTCAATCACATATGCGTGCCTTGTAACATCTTGGAAAATCCCATTACCTTCCATTCTAAATCAAATCCTTGGAAGTCTAACTATATATCTAAGATGGTTCATAGCACTTTTCTAGCATCTCATTGTCTCTTTTCTTTATGCCAGAGTTGAGAGTAGCCATGGTTACTATATGTGCTGAGTTGGATCTGCAACTATAGGTTGGTGAACGAGGTGGTCAACTATCAGGAGGGAAAAAGTAGTGCATTGCAATAGCCAGAGCGATGTTGAAGAACCCAGCCATACTACTTTTGGATGAAGCAACCAGTGCTCTGGAATCCGAATCAGAAGCCCTGGACATGTTCATGGTAGGAAGAAAAATGGTAGTTGTGGCACATCGTCTCTCCACTATTAGGAAGGTGGATATGGTAGCAGTGGTTCAGCAGGGAAGCATTTGGGAGATGGGGACTCACAATGAGCTTATCTCCAAGGACGATGATGGGGCTTATTCAACATTGATCAGACTCCAAGAGACTGCCCATGAACTTGATAACAATGCAAGAAAGAGCAGTTCCAGGTAGAATTTTTTTTGTCCACTATGTCAATTCAGTAATGGCAACAGGGAACCCAAGCACATTGTAGTTCATCTATACAATAATTTTTCAAAAAAAAAGGTCTGTGAAATTGGAATTCTTTTGTTTCTCTCATAATTTTGTAATTTTTTTGTTAGTCCCATAAATCCTGAGGACCTTATCCATAAAACTATGATTATATTTTCCATCCTCACGATCTTCTTTGTAAAATCATAATTATTCTGTTTTTCCAAAGATCAGCAGTTTGTACAATTATACTTGCATAGATTCTCAGGGTTTTCTTTGTAAAATATTTAAAAAGATACACATATTATTGATGTAGTCTGATTTTATTAGCCTGTCAATAAGCATATTACAGTGCAGCAATGAATGCTGCAATGGGTGTTTTGGTGGATATACAATAAAACACTAGACACCAAACTTCAAAGCACTAGCAGCAGCCTTCAATACTGCACTACAGGGTGCTTAGTGCTCACAGTTGATTATAGCAAACTATTTTAAACCAAACTGTTTGGATGCCTCCTGGTACCATCCTCCAATCCTCTTTCTAAAATTGTAATTGTTTTGTTTCTCCCTTAGGTACCCCTCCACTATATTCTATACTCTAAAATTCCCCTAGCTAAGAATATTTTTTATGCCTCATAATGGGGAGATTCTCCTTGCCCTTATTGTATATGATCTCAGAGTTTATGGGGAGATTCTCCTTACCCTAAGAATTGAGACTTGGTGGTCATAATCTTCTTCTAATCATCGATTTGATCAATGGCCAGCTTCTGACATCCTTAAGCTGTTTAAGACGTTTTTCTTTCTATTTTGTTATTTAATTTTATAAAATGTCTATTCAATTTAGTTTGAAATAGCCTAATTATTTTACAAAGAATGCTCTAATTCAAATTCATCAATCGCCCTTAGATAATGGATTGGAAGGAATGTCATTGTTTCCAGGTGTCGAGGAGGCAATTAGTGCTTTTGAAACTCCAAAATCTCTGCTGTGGAGTGGTTTATTGATTTAGTGTGAGTGTACTGCTTGGAATCCAACCTTCTACCAAGTGGTAGACAGTATTTTTATTATTATAGAGCAGTTAACCTAGCTTGTCATCGATCGTCAGCTCCAGAGTTTTTTAGCTGCATGCAATTTGTAATATTTCTGCTGTTTTTATAAAAAAATTACAGCCCATTTTTATGCATCGTTAACCGAATTAAAAATCATTATTTAGAGAATCATCTGCTAGCTAACGTTAGGATTATTTAAAACCCATAGCGAATGAGCTTATTCAAATACCTGAAAAAGGCGTTAATGATGACTTGCAAGCGATGGCGAAGTAAACCAGACCCCCTCTCGAAAAAATGTTTAATAATTATTGATCTCGAGTGTCAAAAATGTCCATCATGGCATTTCTTTCTCGAATTTATTTTTATAGATTTTATTTGTGTGTACCCTGTAATAAAATGTTATTCGAGTTGTAATAATTATTGATCTTGAGTGTCAAATAGGTCCATCGTGGCGTTCCTTTCTTGAATTTATTTTTCTAGCTTTTATTTGCGTGTACCCTATAATAAAATGTTATTCAAGTGGAGTTTAGCTTTAGTTCTCATTGAGGTTTTTTCCAATCGTGGTAGCTGCCAATCTCTATCCTGAAGTACAAGCTGTGGCAGACTGGGTGCTCTCAAGAATTGCTGTGATGGGTAGGGAGTGATTGCTGATTCTGAATTTTAGCAATGACTACCATAGGTTATGGAGATCTTATTCCTTGTGGTGTTCTTGCCAAGTGTTTTGTTTGTGTATTTGACTTTGCTGGAATGACCATTCTTGGTTTTCTTCTGAGCATTGTTGTAGAATACTTTGCTTGTTGGAATTCATGGATGAACTATTTAACGAAAAAAGGGGGCTAGCCAGCTAGAGCTAGACAAGCCTATATTATTCTCATGTATTCTCCTTTGCATGTTCTCCCCACCCAAATGCACTGATCTCCACACCATTTTGCCATCACAGGAAATCAGCAAGCGGATTTTTTCTTCTTAAAGACTACAGGAATTCCAAAGCGTTATGCATGTGGGTTTTTTCTTCTTCAATACTACATGAATTCCAAAGCATTTTCCAAATTCGGGCGGCATGTTCTTGGTTGGAACTTTACACCAATTCATTGTAAATGCATTGCTCCTTGAGTCCACTTATTGTTTGTGGTTTTTTTACTCTTCTAGGTTTATGCAATATTCAATATTTGAATTCCATTTTTAAACCACCCAATCCTAATTGACACAAATGATAGAACCTAATAAATGGACATCCGCTATTTTCGATATTTAGTCACAAATATACGAGATTTCTGAGAGTCCCCATGAAATATTATGAGCGTTTGTGATTACCCAGTTCATTTCCAAGGTTTTTACATCTCATTACAAACCTTCAGTTTGATTATAATGGCGGGCAGATAACCATAGGTTGAGCCCGGGAATTTGAAACTGAAGAGGAGAAACTCGTTGGTTCCTTCTATAAAAAGGGTGCATGCGGTATATAGAGATTAGGGTTTTCGGTTTTGCAATTTTTATTAACGTCTTTTTTTTATTTGGGATTACCCTTTTCCGGATACACTTAAGATTGCAGAGATTGTAACTAAAAATGAGTTCAGAGGTGCAAAACTAGTCTAAGGAGAGGCTTTTGCTTGAGGGTCCCCAGAGCAATGATCCAACAAGGAATGCATTGGTAGTCAAGAGACCCTCCACTAAATATAGGCACACTAAGGTGAATGGGCGAGGTCGGAGGGTCAAAATACCTACATCCAGTGCAACGTGGATCTTTCAGCTAACGCGTGGGTTTGGTCACAAGTCAGATGGAGAAACAATTCAATGGCTTCTCAACAAGGTCAAGACATAGATCATGGCAGCAATAGGTACATGTGTTGTTCCTACTTTGCCTCTGTCCATTGTAGGTTCAGGTATAGGTACTGTTCCTACTTTACCCGTGTCCATTTTAGGTTCAGGTACGGGTACTTTTTTGCTTTCCCTATGCCTGTTGCAGGTCATGTTTCTTCAAATCCTTCAAAATCGCAGCAGCACCCACAAGCCCCACCTTCAGCTCATGGTATTCTTTCCCTGCCAGCATTCGACTCCTCAACCGGAATGGGTTTCGATTTTCAGGGGGAACAATTGAGTTACAGGCCATACACTTCCATGCTCTGAGGGAGTGAGGATACAACACTGGATGAACATAGAATTGACCATTCCTTGCAGCAAAGAAACTGCCATTGCTATTGATTCTGCCAAACGAACGTTGATTTGTCCATAATTTTGAATTCGCGTGTGATTTCTGCATAGATGAACTGTTCTTTTTACTGTGTTATAATTTGGAATGCATTCCCATTTTGGAAGTTTGACTTTTTTAACAGACCTTGTGCTCAAAGTACCTACAAGATTTTTTTTGCTTTGTATAGGTGTCCTATTAAAAGCTTTAACTAAAGATGTGGTTTGCACTCAAACTAGAATGCATTCTACATAATGGGCATATTCTTGTTGCAGCATTTTCAACATAGTTATGAAGACTTTTTGCATCAAAATTTATAGGCCTTGCTACAAGAAGGAAAATGGATAGCATCCGATACAACGATAAGATACTATTGCTCAACCATTTAGTTTTTGCAGTATTAATTACTGTATATGTTACTAACTTGCTATCCAATTCCTCATTTCTTTTGGATGTAATGATGGGCAATGATTAACTATCAACCATAAAGAATTTTTCATGAGTTGATTTCAGAAAGCCAACTTATTAAATTTAGGTTTGCTGGATGTTCAATCCTATTGCATTGGATGTTTAACAGTGGTGCATATGCAATTGTTAGAGGAATTGCTTGCTTTTTCCAAGGAGGAATACATTCATAGAGTGTTAATTCTCCTATGTTCTTATTTTTGGGGTAAAGGTTAATTTACCTAGGGTAATGGTTAATCAATTTAATTAGTGTACCATTCACAGACCATGGGGAAGCAGAGTTGAAATTCAGGAAGCTACAAACCATAGAGTTGGAATTCATAATGTTGAGCTAAACTTTATGAAGTTGCAAGCAACAAGGTTGAAATTCACATAATTCATGGAACTTTCACTGATGGATTGCCCAACCTGTTGTAGAATTACCCCGCTATTAGTATGTCCATTGATTTCCATCCCCCTTACTCATGAATCCTGTGACAAGCACCAGTGACCCAGCAATAGGTTCATGTTTTTTTTATAAATTAAACTTCAACAAAGAAGGCTTGAATCACACTATCACAATTTAATGCTCTGGGAAGGAAGGAAGAATTCAAGGAGTGTTGAATGATTACACTTTATATAGGGAGAAATAATTGTGACAGAACTATGGTTGTGTTGATTCCTTGGCAGAGAAAGTAGAAACAATATTATACGTTCTCTAACATTGTGTCTGCACTTTGATATTTATTCTTTTCTTTCTGTTAATCGAGGGGAGTTTTGCAGTTCATTTGGGCTTTATGTAATTTTTTCTCCACCTTCCTCCTGTGGTAGACCTGGGGCACTGCAGGTGTTTGCAATGGCCTCAGATTGTGTTGATTTCTTTAGAGGAATGAAGAAGCCAGTGGAAACAGTTGTCGTCTTCCTCTCATTTATTGAGAAACATGAGCTGGAATGGGAAATTCCATACTCCATAGCAAGGGTTTCCTTCAACTCTCTGTTATTGGCTTCATTTTACAATTTATCTTTCACCAACAAAAAATACGGTTTATCTAGATGTAATACAAGGCACAACCATATGTGGTGCTACATTCAGGTTCTTCTTGGTAGACTTTCTGGTGTCAGAATTATGGAATGCCTTACTTGCAGTAGTTGATCTTTTGAGTATTAGTCAAAATAGGTTCTCATGAATCGATCCTTGTGGACCATCTTTATAAGTGGTCTATTGTTGATTGATCATTGGACACTGTTATGTCCTTTGGGAACTTGGTATTTTATTTCCTTGTTTGGGCACTTCAATTTCAAGTGAAGTTCATCAAAGTAAAAAAAAAAACTGTGTTGCCATTTACTCATAATAACGTTCGAAATGTTAGTTGTTAAGAGAGGTACCAAATTATTAACCAAAGGTTGTGACTAAATACAATTTCTGAAGAACATGATCTAATTCCTATGATATAATTGTGATAAGTTCTTTTATGTCCAGCAAATTGAGTTCATATATTCTCATATGATAGTTCACCAGTTTGTATTTATATATGTAGCATACAGGCATATGTTGAATGGGTTCTCATTCAGGTTGTGAAATGTATAGGGAAGTTATATAAACATGACATGGCAACTTCTGATACTGGATCATGTAGTCATAAAGATGATAGAGCAGAGATAGACATGAGAGCTCCTTTTGAATCAGTCAAGGATGTTGTTAGCTTGTTTGTAGAGAGGGATGTTGGAGATAAAATTACTGAGAAAAGGCCTGAAATTCTAGAAGAAAAGGTGATAATGGAAAGATTTTTCATTTATGTTTTGTTTTTGTAATACGCTTAGCCTTAGATGCCACAAATATAACTGTATAAATACCTTGCTTATTTAATTCCCTAGAGGAGAAAATAAGTTTTAGTTACAATAAATTTCTCTTTTTCAATGGATTCGGTTTATCTAAAACTATTCTTTGGGATTTCTAGAGTCGAATATCAAATGAAACACAACTGCATCTTCTACAAAAGGACTTAGTTAAGTTTGTTGGGAGCTTCTTTTGGAGCTTGGGATATTTTTGGGAACTCTTTGGTCGCTTCCTTTTTTTGGGGAGCTTGTAGAAGTTCCCTATATATTTAAGAGCTTCCATAAGCTTCTTGACAGGCATGGAACTTCTAAAATCTTTTTCCCATGTCGGGCCCAAAATCATAATGAATGTGCCAAAAATCAATTGAATGATTGTTGGTTCTCGTGCCAAAAAATTACCAACGGTAAAAAAGTTGGTTGAATCTATCAATCATGTCATTTTAAAAATTTTCAAGGCCATAGAAATTAGGAGGGTTCACACCTCTTACCTCTTTACCTCTTTAGATTTGTATTTTTATAACTAGCTTACATTATTCTTATTGATTGATATAGCAATTTAAGATTTGCAGTGTTGTAAATTCAATGGGTACATTCCTTCCGAAATTGGAAACCACCATTCTCTAGAAATCATAACCTTACATAAAAGTGCCCATGAGGGATTTGAATTCATAACCTTACATTTACAACTTCTCATCTTAGTTACTCATTACCAATTGCTCTGTTGTTGTAAGTTTATATTTTAATTTAATTGAAAAAAATGAAATATTTTGCATTTTGAATGCTTGCCGACTTTTGGTCAAGTCATTCTAACTTTTTGGCCCTGTCAAGTTATTTCCAATTCCAAATTTTAACACTGATCTCGATATATGGTCCTAATTTTGAATCTAAGCATATATAGTACCCCGTATTTAGCTTATTGCATTCAGTAGCATAAGTATATGGAAGAATTACTCAACATTGATCTCTAGAGGTGCTTGGATTTTTCTTTTGTGTTGAGGAAAGCTTCAAGTTTTATCCATGCACAATCCCTTGTGACAATAATCTCCATGAAACAAGAAAACTCACCTTTCAATCCACCAGCTCGACAAACTGGGACTGTGCTTGATCCTTTAGCTTGTCAAATTCCTTAGTGACATTAATAGCCTTTCCATATATATCCTCCTTCCAATCCTCTTTACTGATATTGATTCCCATGGCTTTGTTTTTAGAGTCAAGGTTCCATTAAGTGAGTTTGATTTGCAGATTGTGGACTTATTCAGAATTTCCCTTCCAATGGTGTAGCCAATGCCTTTTGGGGGTTTATTTATACTGGTGGGCTAGCAGAATTTTTGTGTCTTTCCAAGTAGCACCCCACTTCTCCATCTCTTCAAGGAACTTAGTCTGAGCCTCAATGCACATGTGACATACCAGAACAATCAGCTACAACTTTTTTTCCCCTTTCCTTCCCCCTTCATGTTGATTGAGGCATCTTGGCAATTACAAAGCTAGAAGCCTCAGAAGCAGTTTTAGACTAGGTCCTCTAGCTAGAGTCTCCCTCCTCATCAAAAACTAGACCAGCCTCAGATTCGGAGTTATCAAACTCCACTGACAAGGATGGGAGTCATTCCAGAAGAGGCTTCATAGCAATCACGTGGACTAAACTAAATTCAATCACAGAAAAACAAGGAATCCCCTGGTGAGAACGCCGATCAGGATATAAAGATAACCTTACTGGAATCTATGGGATAGATTTATAGTGGCACAGCTGGCAAATGCAACAGACCTTGATAATGGTATGATGGCACAACTTTGTTCTCTGTTGATGCTAGCTTGTTCCTTTTATGTTGTCAAGAATGGAAATTCCAAATTGCAGAAGGTAGTGTTTCAATGATAGAGCTCTTATGTCTTCATAAACTTGTGAGATGCTTTTGCTTTGATGCATGTGCCTGGATAGTTCTTTAATTGTGCCAGGGATACTATTGAATCTATGGGATAGATTTATAGTGGCACAACTGGCAGATGTAGTAGACCTTGATAATGGTGCGATGGCATAGCTTTGTCCTCTGTTGATGCTAGCTTGTTCCTTTTGTGTTGTCAAAACTGGAATTTCCAAGTTGCAGAAGGTAGTTTTCCAATGATAGAGCTCTTATGTCTTCAGAAACTTGTAAGATGCTTTTGTTTTGATGGATGTTCCTAGATAGTTCTTTAATTGTGCTAGGGATACTTTTCCCTTTTGTCATTTTTTTCCTTCATCTTTCATCATTTATTATGATAAAGTATACTTAAGGTTGGATCCTCTGAAATAAGTCACTGCAGAAGTTTAACATTAACTGAAACATGAAATTTGTTGTTTTCTCCATTAGGAGAAGCATCAATGATGATGCCAAACACTTGAAATCCGTTTGCATTAATATTATGGATTGATTTGGAAATCGATGGCCTTAAATAACTGGCATGAATTCTGAGAAGTCATATCAAGTGTCAGGTCCTTTATGGAATGATAAACCAAGGGAAAAATCATTTGAATAAATTAGAAATCTTGTAGTGGAAACTCATGGTTTGAATGGGGGAATTATCTATTTTGAATGGCCCTTTCATATAGGAGATTGAAGGTATTGTAGCAGTTTCATTTTTGTGGCAAGGCCGTACATGCTGCTTCTTTATATTTAAAAGGTATTGAATTGAAATGGTTAGCTTACATTTGTTTTCTGTATATGGGATTTCACTAGCAGTCACAGATCACGAGAGATTTACAAATATATATGCATGTATATGATTATATTAACAATTCCAGAAAAAACATAGAGATGAAGAAACCTTTTTGCATAGGGTATTCCATCAATGCACACCTATAATATATTGCTCTTGTTAAACCTGCAGACTACCAGATTCCAATGTGAGGTTACAGGTTACGTTGTTTAAACTTTAATTCTTGAACTTTTGTTTTATATACAAAACCCGGATATATGTTGAATGCATTCATTTTGGTGTTACAAATCTATTTGTAGCTAAAAGTATATATTTGGTTGATGAGCAACTTTATTCCAAATTGAGGATTTCAATTCCTGAGATATTTGGTATGTAGCTCTTAGTCAATGGTTTGCAACAATTACATGATACTGGAACTCCATAATGCTCATAAAAACAACAACACATTATATCTCCATACATCGTCCCATCATTGATGTCTCCTATTCTATTAAGTGTTCGTAAGCTTTTATATGTGGCGTCTATTTCCTTTTTTTTAATTTGTAATATTAAATAAATTGCACACACAAACCTCTTTTCCCTTTGGTTGCATAATAAATTCGTCATTAGTTTCAGTTTCCATCCAGGGTTTGTCTTAGTGTGTAGAAGAAACTCATTAACAGTTGATCTAAGTACAGACATGAAAAACATCCATTGATTCCTATTTAGTGAGTGACTAGGAATACTTGGATAGAAATAAACATAAAAAATATATGTAGCAAATCAGTGCATCAGATTAGGTAATGATCAATGGTTAATTTCAGTTAACCTACAGACTTATTGAAGGGATGATCTACTGTTCTATGGAATATTTTTTGGACTTGTCAACATGATGAGTATTCATGTATGAAGGTTTCTATAGTTAGTCATAATGTAGTGAGTTCAAACACAGTTCAATTCCAGATAATTTCACTGCATGAGTATTTTTGCAGCTAAACTGTATTTGTATTGTACTATGTGATTATGCTTGCCAACACAAGTGCATGATGAGAGGATTTTTCGAAAGAATCCATAAATATTTTGGATCTTGTGATTATTCCCACCAACAAAGGTACATGAATCTGAATCTTAACTATCGAAAATATTTAAGTATTTCCCGTTGCAATTAGAGAAAGAATCATGTGCTTTTATTAGCATTTATTGTGTGATTTGTTCATGACTTGCAATATGCCATTTCAAAATAGTTGTATTGACTTTTGTTTCAATTGTAATCCATCTTGACAAATGGACGTGTGATGAACATTCAACTATGCCTTGTGAACTTTGTGGAAAAAATGATTTATTTGATAAAGTGCTTGCCATTTTTTTTTAATTTCTTAATTTATCATGAAATACATATATTGGGAAAACGCCTACAGAACATTATTAAGAAGATTAATGGTTCAGCATATGATCAATCAGATTTTTCTGAACCTTTGTTTGTATTACAAGTCCTTGATATTGACAAGGATCTGGTGGCTTCGTTGGCTGGAGCAATGTTTTTGTCAGAGCTAGCCATAGTGGCAAAGAAAAAAAAAATTATAGATCAAGAAAAAAGGAATAAAGAAAAGGAAGAGTTAGAAGATAATATTTTCTGTTTAGTAGCAGAGAAAAGGGACATTAGTTCTTTGCCTCGAAGTGCCATGAGAGAGAAAGAGGGAGCTGAAAAGGGCTTTAAGGAATTGCTAGAGAGCAACGGTGAAAATCAAATAGATTCACCTCAAAGTAATGGTACTATTTTAGATGTTGTAGAAAGGGGTCTTCATAATAATTGGATTGGATTTCAAGGTCGTTTCCCTTGTGGGGGATCTAGGCATTATATCTATTAATGGAAGAAAAGGAGGAGAAGATGGTTTTGGAATGGTATGGATTCTTTGAAGTGTGTTGTGATGTTTGTTTATAAACTATGTTTTTTAAATGTATAAACTGTTATAGTTTAAACTTTAAATTATTCAATGAATTTTGTATTTGTTTACTTCTCATGGGCCTCTGCCTTGGGGAACATAATGAAAACATCACGGCTTGAAATTGCAGAATTACGACGCACACTGGAAACATTGAGGTATGGTCCTATAGTCTATAACTAACTAAGATGTGTGTGAAGTGCAGAACTAGGGAAACAAACCATTTAATGTCTGTGAAAGAATGCATTTATTTTGTTCCATTACAAATTTTATTTTATAAACTTAAACTATTGCATATGAGCATAATGTTTTGATATTATACAGTTGGCTTGCTATGCATTCCTTTTTTTTGTTATGTTGTGCCAAATTCATGACATAACTAGAGCATCTAAGAAGACTTTATGAAACTCAAACCAAAGATCTGGTTGAGAAAACACTACACATACAAGAACTTGAGGAAAAGGAGATGGCTGCAACTAAAAATGTAATTTTCCTGCTAATAAATCTTTTAATGCCATCTTACTCTGGAACTTCTTTTTTTTCTTGAAATTTATGTGCAGAATATTCCATTTCTGATCTAAAGTTTTAGTTTCCTTTCAGGTTGAACATGGATACACATTTTATTATAGACTTTATAAATAGAATGAATAATCCAGAAATAAAGTTTTTATGGCAATGTTTTATATGTTTTAAGGTTGAAGGTCTCATGATGGACGCAACAGAGGAAGAAATAGGCAGGTGGAGGGAGGCTGCTGAACAAGAAGTAGCGGCTGGAAAAGTTGTCATGGAGGAGTTCCAAGAAGAGGTATTTTGACATTCTTACAGTTTCTAAGAATTTCCTTTCTATGCTAATGACAGCAGTGATTCCTAGGTATCAGACTTACCAGATTCACCCCTAGGCATACACCTACACCCACCCTGGAATCTCATTGGAACTATGGAATTACCTGATCTCGAATGGATTTGGGAGAATGTCATTTCTTAAATCATATCTATTTCTGGTCTGTATGGGTGTGGATAGGTTCAATGGAATATTTTTTTTTTTAACTGTATTAGCATTTAACTGTGCCTCTGTGCATGATGGAATGTGTGCCATTGCACATGATGGAATTTGAATTTGTTGAGTCATAGCACCAGCTGTTTGTTGCATCACAACACCCGCAAATATGGATTGAAGTGTCAGTCTATTGAAATGGGCCATATGTTTTAAAAGCATATAGTCCTATGGTAGGTACCTTGATAGCTCACAGAACTTGTTGTTTTTGGAAATTGGGTTTCTGCCAGTTCTCTATTCTATTTTCCTTTGAGAGACTTCTACTTTCAGACATGTTGTGTTTATGGAATGCAGTAGTTAGGGAGTGGATGCTTGGCAATAACATTTGACTTCTTACTTGTTTATATACTTCTAGTGCAATTGGGAGACCAGATGGATACAAAGGTTTTCACAGTATAAAATTATAAATGATGAATTTCTTTTTCTCCAACTTGCCTGTGATTCAGTTGGAAGGAATGATCGTGGGTTCGAGGAATATCCAATGCACCAGATTATGTGTAATCCTATGTGCACCAAATTAACTCTTGGCTAATCTTACAATTCGACAATTTTATTCCTTCTGAATTTTGCAGTGGGTCATAGAAGGCATAAATCAATCTGGGAGGGAATCAATCTGGCAAATGTTCCAAGGGCCTGCTGATGGGGAAATCAATTGCTGTTGCTGCTGCTAATGATAAATCTGATAAGAAAAAGCCGATCTCTCGCTCATCTGGTGTAGGCCTACATGTTGTAGTTTTTTCCAGTAGTGATACTGCATTTAATATTTCTGTGACATCGTTATGGCTTCTGGGTCTTTTAGTTTATTCATGTATTCATTTACATAAGCAATTCTTTTTGTTTTTGACAACGTTTGTGTTGGTCTTTGTTTTGGAAATAAATTATATTTAATATCTGTACATGACCTTTATGTGAGTTCTGTTGCAGCTGCAACATTTTCCCAAAATTCTAAAATTTTGGGACCCTCCTTTACTTCGAATTAGTCAGACTTCTTCTTGTTTTCAGCATATTTGATTGTGGCTTTTGGTTTTTGAAAGCGTCTCCCAGACATTTTGAGTGCCACAAATCACTTGGTTTTCCTCATTTCACGCCTTAATTTCCATCTTAAATTGAGCACCTTGCTGTTTTACAAAACTTGTTAAAGCCTTCGTTTCAAAGTTTCTTATATCGGGAGGTTTTTCTTTTAGCTGTCCCGCCGTTGCGGGTGTTCTTCAGCTCCTGATTTTCTTTTCCGCTCCGCCGTTGCGAGTGCCTTTGAACTCTTGGTTGAGTTTGTCGAGCCCGCCGTTGCGGGTGCTGTTCAAGTCCGCATGACTTTTATCGCGACCGATGTTGCGGGTAGGTTCCAAGTCTTGGTTGTCGTGTTTGTGCGCCGATTGTTGCAGTGGTTAATCTTTTCGTCTTGCCGCTGCGGGTGGTAAACTTTTGTGGCTGTTGCGGGCGTTGTCTTCATGCCGCATCGGAAGGGGATGAACTCTACCCTCCCCGCCGTTGCGGATCAATGGGAAGTCTGGAGATGTTGTATACCGCCGACCCGTGCTATGTAGAGTGTCTTTTTCCCCGTGCGGACAATGAAGTAGTGAGGATGGTCCGCCGTTGAGGAGAGAGCTGAGTTGTGTCGCCCGATATAACTTTCGAGTCCGCTCCGACTGAGTTGACTTATCGCACGTGTGAGGTTTTATATATACGAGGGCGTGTTTTTGGGTTTTTATTGTTGTTTTATCGCGCCCAAGCTGTCAACGCTGTCGAGCTCGCGAGTCTTGTGGAAGCATCGTACCGGTACCCGCGTCCAGCTGTCGACTGGGAGCTCGATCATTGACGCCTTTTCAGTGTGCATTACTGCCAGGTAGGATCTTTACCTCTTTTTGCTTGTATTTTCAAGGGTTCGGTTGGGTGACTTATGTTGTGTAGAACTACGGCCCGTAGTCCCGTTTCGTTCACATACAGAGTTTTTTATACCTGCGGCTAGGGTTGTCGTTTTCGTTTCCCCAGTAGTTACGCCCGCGTTTTATCTTTTTGGGGTTGGATAGCTTGCGCGGTTAGAGGGGGGGGTTTGTTCTTTAAAAGCCTGCGTTTTCATCTACCTCCTCCATTTTAGTTCGTCCCTAGCGATAGAGGAAGACACGGTGCAGGCGACCGTTATGCCGCCTGTACCTGGTTCAGTTCTTGTATGATGAGGTCCTTAAACATCTTGGATGGGGTTTTCACCGGATTTTTCATGATAGATGCCCGGCTGTGCGTTGCCCTTTCCTTGAGCCCTAAACTTAGCCTCCGCGCCGCGCAGTTCGCCATTGTCGGACACCGTGAAACCCTAGGGCCGCGCCGCAGTCCTTATTCAAATTTCTGGGGAAAGCATGAGTAATGGCGCTGGTGGGGTTCCCCTGTGCGGATATTTGTTTTGGAATCCCGCGGTTGATAGTCGCAGCAATGTAAATCCATACCCGTGAATAACATAAGCTTTACCATAGAGCCATGTTTGAATTCGGATTCTTTGTAGTCATGTGCCCTGCATTTGAGAATTATGCATTTGCACTGAATATCATTTATTTAAAATGGCATCTTGTGAAATCATGTAATTTTGATAATAGGCCATGGGATGAATAATTCTAATTTTAATTCCGCAGCCTTAGGACCTTTGCTCGTTATATTGCAGAAATAGTCTAAGTTTGTGTGCTGATAGTTTCGGATAGTTAGGATATAGATTGGTTGTGCATACATAGGAAGGTGGTTTTCTTACTTACACATTGATATAAGGTAATAGCACAACTCAAAAGATTGCATGACTAGTTCAAATCCTTCAACTTAAAGAGCCTATATCTGATATCATTACAGTCATATAGACAATAGAGAAAGAATAAACTGTTTCCTAATATTCACAAATTTGAATTGCTTAATATCATGATGTTACATTTCAGGAGGATTTTAAAATGTCCAGAAGACAGAAAAAGAAGGCCCTGTGGTAGAAGAACAAACAGCAATAGAGGCCGTCCTACCAACTGAGTATATTTATGAGGACACCCAGTGTGTCACGGGGGTTGAACCTGAGTATAAGTGGGGAGACATATACAGGCTGATTTCTCGGAGGGAAGTCCGAGATATGGGCCTGGAGGAAGAACCAATTTACGCAAATATAAAAAAGTCGGCCATTATGAAGGTAGCCACCAGGCCAGAGATGTTTCCATGTTCTGAGGTGATGAGGTGGATCTTGCCACACACAAACCATGGATTAATGCTTATCTGTAATGTTGAAGGTCAGGGATATGCTTCCTTTAGCCCTGGATATGTGGCCTTAGCTTACCACCTGCCTGAGCCTCAAGTTTTCTTGTCCAATGAGTGGTTGGACAATCTCAGGATGGATTTGATAGAAAACATGAGAAGAATGCTATTACCAGGGAAGCTCTATAGACATAGAGCTACTGAAGATTATGACACAGCCACCCTTAGAGCCCCTTATAGATTCATAGCTCTAATGCTGAATAGGATCTTCGGGAGGACTAATGGCAGATTATTCAAATTCGAATGGATACCCCTGATTTTCTATGTGGCCACAGAAGGGACCATCTTCAACTGGTCCAGCCTGGTATCTAGTAGTTTATCTTCTTGTATAGCTGCAGCAAAAGGAGGAGTAGAACAAAAAAAATCCGAGTTTTATATGAGCTCGATCCTGATTGACTGCATCTTATGCCACCAGCCTTTCCCCGGGCTCAAATGTGTTTGGGACAGGGACAGAATGCCCGTATATGCAGCCTATAAGCTACTGGGGGCTCATCAATACTATGGTTATTATCAAGAAATCTGTGAACATTTTATCATTCCTCTACACGCTCTTATATTCCAAAAAGAATGTGACTGCATGTCTGAAGAAGCAATGCAGGTGATAGAGGAGTTTGGTGATTATTTCTTGACAGAGAACGGGATGTATCTTAGGATGTTTGGTGGGTCAAAGACACCTTATCTGCTGCCCAAGTATGCAACAGATTATATCATCCATAAGGAGGCTGTTAGACAGGTGTTTATTGACGGGGTTGGCCATTTCTTATTCCAGAAGAAGAAGGCGGTCTATCCACCCTTACCATTTAAATTGGGCAGCTACAGTTTCGCCAATGTGAAACAAGCTCCAGAATTTATTGAGGAACTAGGGAGGTTCCATTTTGGGGAGATGACTTTCAGGAGGAATGACACTCATGAAAGAATGGCTGAGCATTGCAAAAAGCACAAGGTGTTTTATGAGTACACCCATCATTTCGACAATGATGAATCCGTTTTCAGACGAGCCCCGAACATAACAGCACTCAATAAAAGGTTCAAACCAAAGCACTCCACCAAAGGTGGAAAAGGATCTGAACAAGAGAATGTTGAGCAGGCTAAGGCTAAAGAGGCAGCCCAAAGGATAAGACTAGAGGCCCAGAGACTAGAAGAAGAGGCTGCAGAATGGCTCCGGAAAGGAGAAGAAGAAAAGAGGAAAGCCGCCCAGGATGCAGCGGAAAGAATAAATGAAGAAGCCCAGAGAAAGCTGGACGAAGAGCTTCGAAAGCAGGAAGCTGAAAAGACAAGGTTGACACAACAATCAGCTTCTGAAACACCACCAGAACAAAGTCAGGGTGAGGAAAACCCTGATGTGCAAACCCTGCAAGTGCCCACTACTATCACTCCTGCAACCCCTATGCTTCAGTTAGCACCCTTTGCACAGAAAAAGGGGGAAGAAGTCTCTGATTTTAGCACAGTATACTATGACAGGCCTACCAAAAGGATTATGAGGAGAACTGAGCAAAAGATAGGGGCCGAAGGAATGACCAGTACAATGATAACAGACAAAGCTGTGATGGTCGGGACAGACAAAGATCCAAGGTTTGTCATAAGGGATAGGAAGGCAACAATAGACAGCTCTTGGAGGAACAGGTACGTTTGAACACGTCCATAATTGAGGCCATTCGGAAGCAAGCTGACAAATTCGAGCTGAACATTCAGTTCCTGGAACCCAACTCGTTTGAGAGTCTTGCTGTTGAAGCAGCAGCATGGAGAAAGTTCTTGGAAGACCAAGCGGGACCCTCCTCATGAGAAGGACCGATCAAATTTTTGTATAATTTAATATTTTGTAAAAGGTTGTGGGAAATTGAAACGTTGGGGAGCCCAAAGGTCACTTTGGGCAACCCAACCAATTTTGCTTTTTGTATAAAACTAGGGAAGATAGACAAGTAGAGGGGCTTTTTCCCAGTGAGACTGGAGGACCTATTGTAAGAAGAACTACTTCCTTTTGCAATAAAGATTTTAGTTTTCCTGTTGGAGAAAGATATATGAAGTTTCCAAATGTTAACAAATGGATGGCGGAAAGACGAACTACTTTGTTTTTTCAGCCTGTGTCCATAATCGTGAGATCGTTCTAACTCTGTGACTTATGTCTTGTTGAATGGTTTCTGATTTATTTTGTGGAAAATTCATTTAGAGTAATGCTTGCGTTTCATATAACAGTTAGTTATCTGATTGTTAGAATATATTTTAGTTCATGTGTTGTAAACATAAATATCAGCTACCTGTAATTGTGTTTATCATACATGGAGATAATGCATTACTCATTAATAATCTTTTCTGGCTCCCCGGGGATAGATAGTTAGGTGTTTAGATTTTGTTTGTTTTATTTCCTGATTGCATATGTGGTTTAGATGTGGTGAGCATAAGACCAGAGGTAAGAACCTGCGCAGCACATTGTGTCGTTCCTTGCATCTTTATCACCCTGCATGGTCAAAATAGGCATTTTCATTGCATACATTAAGTAAAAATACAAATTCCGGTGGACCGGGCCGCAACCGGTAAACCCTTGTTGTTACTTTGACCTATTGTAGCTGGACCGTAAACCGGACGGATTCCCTATACCAAACAGTCAGTGGGATAGTTGGGAACGCTGATTGGGGAGAATCCCTTACTGTTTCCGCCTGCGAATTTCCAGGCCTCAACAAGTTCCTTGCGAACTCACCTTCATAAGGATCTTTTTTTATCAAAAACCAACTTTAAGGTGACTCTGAGACTAGCCCATAAATTTTCTGTCATGCCTTTGTCAACAGATTTCCCCATTCTAGAAACTTCTAATGACATCAATAGGATGCAGTAGATCTTGTGGGTAATGGTGACCCTGTTTTCATAGACAATGACGGTTTTATTGCATGGTGAGCCCATTTCTTTTTATTTTATTGTAAATATATAAGGCTTAAATTTATACATATCCTGTTGCATGGAATAATATTGTGTAATGTTAGTGCTTGAAATATAAGTCTGCATACAGGAGAGCTTTCTTGTGCATGTTCTCTGTATGGAAGATTTGTATTTTAGCCTTAGTTATCTGCATGGAACATTGTTGTAGTGTTAATACTTTAGAGAGCAGCATGTAGGAACGTTTCTTGTTTCTTTTCTGTCTTATAGACATATCTCCTTCTAGACAAAGATTTCTAACAGAAACATAAATTCCAGTACTCTATCTCGAGACTTTATCTGCCTGTCTTGATTGTAGTCTTAATTGTAACTTGGAGGTAATTATGAAATTTGATTTTGACTTTGAGAGTTGGCAAAGTTCAAGTTTCAAATGTAGCTTTATGCTTTTCCATGTTTGCTAGGCATTCATGCTGTCACAATGGATTGGGATATCAGGGGCTCAGTATTCTATGCTTTCTATGCTTTGATATATACCAAAAATGGTGATAGCGACCAACCCACATTCTCATCATGACTGAGACAAGCAGGGGGTTCATAACTATATGCTTCCCATGCTTATTACTCACCCACATTCTCACCATGACTCAGAAGACAGGGCTTAAGCATGATTCCATTATTACTAGGCACCAACATTTTTAACATGGATTGAAAAGTTATTTCATCTTGGTATAAGAATGTTTGGAGAACAAACTGTTCTATGTAATTGTTCTGGCCATTTGGCATCATGCTCAAGTTAGCCGACATGATTGGCTTCCAAATATTTTCTTCTTATGAAGTTGTTGCACTAGTTTATCTATGAAGCCAATCTTCCATGGCATACCAACTACTACGGGTTAATAAACTTGGAAGATGGAACTTCAGTTTCTAAAGCTGTAGTAATACAGGAACTCTAAAAAAATTGGGGGAAAATTAAAAATCTTCATAAGAAGGATTTTTGACCTTTTGAATTTAGCACACAAAGAGGTTGAGAAGTTGAAGGGGAACCAAATGTCCAAAACAATAAGAAGAAAGAGAATGACATAGGAAAAGGATATGTCTGGAAAGAGGGTAGTACAGAAAATGAATTTGACAGTGATGACAGGACTGGCAAATCAGGCAAAAGCACTGTCTAACATCTTTAGTCTCCCAATAGTTGGGAACCGAAGATTAGACTCAAGTGCCATGGAAGAAGCGAAATGAGAAGAAAATCTTGAATTAAAAACTATGGAGATGTAGTCCAGATCTGTTAGGACTCAAGAGTATTGTGTCCTAAATCATCAGGCTATCATAAGTTAGAAATTTTGACTGTTTGTATTCTTTGCATTATTACTTTTTGCAGGGTCCTGTCATAGGAGCTTAGGCCAGAAAAGTAAAACTGAACAGTATCAGCGTCCAACTGTGATTGGCCATTAGTTTGATTCCTTAATATTTCAAAACTAGAAGAAAGCATTGAGCTCTTGAATGTTTGAATGTTTCCGGCTCTCTGTGAATTTTCTTATGTTGTTTAAGGAGATGACTCCATTTACTAGAACAAAAAATAAAAACTTAATCCAGGATACCAAGTTGCTAAATCCATTTATTCATAGGTCTGTAGTAGAAATATTCTAAGTTTACATAGGCTAGTTTGGTCTGAATCTGCTAAAAATAGTTTTTGTACTAGCCAAGAATTTACTGAGCCAAGTTAAACTCTTGCATCTTTACCCATACCAAGTTTTTCACTGAGCTGACTCTGGTACTTATGGTGTGATGGATGCATTTCAAGTTTTAGAAATTCCATTCTTATAAGATTCTATAATCCGATCTCTACCTGTTAGCTTTTAAAAATGAATAAAAAAATTTACATGAGATCTTCAGAAGTAAAGGGTGGACTCCTTAATTTCCATTCTTAAATACAATACTTCTATAAAAGAGTTATCAGCACATAAAAGTTAAAATATGTTGAAATAAACTAGGCTTCTTATGGCTATGTTGATTTTGGAAGTGTACCTACATGCATAATACTGGAAGGGATTTGAAGGATGGTATGATCATGGTCGTTGGCATTTAATGTTGACAGATCCCTTCTTGTTGATTTCAATTATGCTAACATGCTTATCCCTTTTGGTCCGCTAATATGCTACCTGAGCATAGAACAGTAACATAGTACTCTAGGAGAGTGAATGATGCATAGTCTTTGAACTGCTGGCCTGGGTTGTGATTCAATCATGGAATTTATGTATATTAAGGAGCACCATCAAAGATGTTTGTTTGGTGTGATGATTTTTCTGGTGCTGAAAGGTCTTACTTAGTAGAGCTCTGCTCAAATAAGGTCTTGAAAGGTCTTACGTGATCTCTGTTTAGGCTGATAAACTCCTGTTCTTGTCTTATCTAAGCTCTGGTAGGTGAGGTCCTAAAAGGTATTGTTAACGGAGCTCTGAATACACAAGCTTCTGCAAATTTTATCTGATGGAGCTCTATATAACTAAGGTCTTGAAATTCTTATTTGACTGAGCTCTGTTCAGGGAACATTCTGAAAGGTATTGTCTGAGTGAGGTCTTCTTAGGCTCGGTTTCAAAAGGTATAACCTAACTGAGCTTTATTAGCATTGATAGATCTATGCACTATGAAGATTGAGGCACAATTAACATAACTATGTTATATGGTTTATGGATATGATAGCTTGTAAAATAAAAATCGTGACAAGAAAACTTTCAATAAGAATAATTTCTTGCCTAAAGTGATTTCTCTTAATAGTTAATACACACGTGTGTTTGCAGGTTTCCAGCATATCCTCCAGATTTCAATTTTGCACAGGTATTATCAATAATAAAAACTATTGTGTTTGTGTGACTGGGATTTCGTCTTTTATTAATTTTTGGTTTTGGTTTCAATTCTGCTTGCAGCACTGATGAGTTCATTTTATATTTTCATATTTTTTATGTCTTTGTTCCCTTTTTAATCAAGTGAATTTACTACTGAAATCCATGTATTTATGTGCCAACTTTTTTAGGTTGTAATTAGGGGTGTGAGAGGAAATGCCTCATCTCAACTCACTTGTTCATGTCTTGTATGTCCATGTCTACTTGGTTTGTTGCATGGATTTTATAATCCATATGCAGCACCCCGGTTTCCACAACTATATGCTGGTCCAGCAACAACAATGTATCCTCATGCACAAGTAACACAAAGTGCATCTGGATATCCTGCCTCACCAGGATATATGCAGGGTCCACATATTGTTCAATATAGAAGCCTAGGATTGGTAGCGACAATGACTGCTTCATTACAGTATGGGGGTGAAGCATCAACACAAAACCCTTTTCAGTCTTCGGGTACATTCCACTCCCATATTTATGTCAAATATTATAATCATTTTCAATTTCGGTGGGTTCTGTAGTAGATTAAAAGTATTTTAACATTTATACTATGTTTTTAATTTTGATGAATTATTTCTCATGCAGGAATCACACTAATAGGTGCAAATTCGGTCTCTATAAATCGAAGTCCAGGATAGACACCACAACAATATGCAGTGCCAGTGGCTCTTCAACGATATGCAGCTGTAGTAGCTTTTGAACGGACTGCTTCCTGATGTATGTTTTATGACTAATGAAGTGAGAGAGGGTAAAGAGAAGAGGCATACTTCTTCAACAATGAACTAAAGTTGAGATGAAACTTGAACTAAATAAGGCTTTATGATCATTACAAATAAAAATAGCATTATATTAAATTGTTTCCATGAACAATTATTTCTATTAATTTTGATCTAATTGCTAATAGTCCCCAATTTTTATTCTTTTGGATGTTATACATTTACGGTGGAGAACTAGATTTTGAGAGGCTGATATGGGACTTCAAAAAAGAAATAGATTCAAAAAGATATATTACCAAGATTTTTTTTCAAGAATGTATTTGGCTCATACAAGCATCATTGTAAGTGCACTGTAACTTATACGTGTCTGATGTTTTAAACTTATCATTTAGGTACATTTGTAGTAAATATGAATAGATAAAATTTGGGTTAGATTGAAAACATTTGTGCACTTGAATTGTTGCTCCGATGACATTCTAGGTCAAGTGAAGTTATAAACTTCAAAATTATTTAAACCAATCATATCATGTGAGTTTTGACTTAAAATTTTGTATGCATGTTTCACTCTTGGATGTAGGCTGCAAAAGAAGGTTGACTAAGTTCAATTTCACTTCAACATTTAAATCCTCAATTTTTGCTACTGCTTATATGAAGTGAAGTTTGAGCTAAACCCATTTATGCATGTTTCAATCATGGATTGGGCTAAAAAATGAGGTGAATCAAATAATTCCATTAGGGTTTAAGGATAGTTTAATGGGAACTTTTGGTTTTGTGATAATTTCAGTTATGTTTTCTGAAGCTGGAAAGTGCATATTTATATAGCAGTATTTGTTTTAGTCTATTTTTAGATGCAAGAGATGAGATGTCACTACATGACTTTGTGGGGAAGATCTGGAGGATGATAATGGCTGTAATTTCTAGATCTGATTTGCAAAAGAAAAATAAAGAGATTTGTACAGATAATTATGGTGGCTTAAAGGTGGTACAAGTGCCTATATTTTGTAATGGGCATATAGGATGTATTGAGACTTAATTGTAGGTTGTTCTAATTTGGAAATTAACATAAATAAGGCTTAAAATTACGATCATTACTTACTTTCTATTTGTTGTTATATACTTCAGAAATCTGTAATGAGAATTTACTAATGTAGATAAATT
>LPNX011085470.1:50878-66317 GCA_001517045.1 Pseudotsuga menziesii
TTTAGTTTCTTACATCAAGTCATCTCCCCTTCCGGAATTTGGCAGAAAATATATGTCATATTTGTAGGCTTCAATTTTTCAACATTTCATACTATGAACAGCTAGAATCATTTCCTTATAAGTTGGACATCTTAAAAATTGGACATAGAAAATGAAGAATTGCATGGGAAAAATATCATTTGGAAAAGAGGTTTGAGATCCCACGAGAGTTTATATTTGAAATTATGTCTTCATTGTCTCCCAGAAGCTCAAGAGAAAAAAATAAATAAATGCTAAATCCCTTCTTGAGAGAATCACTTCCAATCAACTACAATGTATAATTAATTTTTAGAAGTTGAAAATTCCTTTTTGTCTAACTCCAGTTTTACGAATTTGCGACTTGTTAAAGAGATAAATACAGATACATATTAGCTTCCAATCAACCATCATGTGTTGGAAAAATCATGTTTGCAATGTGGAAGAATTTCTATCTTCTTCGCCAGAGATGGGAGTTGTTGCCCCGCTAATTGCATCTTTGGAAAATTACTGGTCAAATATCTAAACTTTAAACAGGATATCCATCAAACTTGAAGTGGAGAATAATGATGAAATCCTCTTTATTAATTTCATTGATGTGTTTTTCAAACATCTATGAGGCAAGCATGAGTTACTCAATGTCACTTCTATCGTGCATTCCAAATGGAATTAAAGGGAGGGTCCAAGTTGCATAAAGTACCTTCTAAGAAGATACAATAGTCTCACAACAATCACAAAAGGAGAGTTTCATGTGAAAGTAAATTTCATCTTCTTAGGAGTATAATAGTAACAAAGGAAACGATGGATAGAACAAAGGTTCAAAGAAGCCATCTTTCGAACGTAATGGGAAGAAGTATTGCATATATCAAAAGATCTATGTCCACTCCACCGATAACTGTTACAAGCTTCATGCTAAGAAGGATAAATGTCTAACTTTGCAACAAAAACAAGAAGGGGTTGGTTTAAACTTTAAAATTAGAAGCACTGCAAAATAATTAATTCATAATATTAGAGCAATCCTAGGTTTTTCTAATTGAGATGTTGCCTTTAAGACATGAAAGTCAAAATAAAGACCAAGGTGACTCTCAACAACAATGGTTGACAACTCAATGGATTTGAGTTGTGTTCCCTATAAACTTAAACAAAAGAGATTTCTTAAAAAACCTTGACAACTTATTTGATTTGGTCTAGAAGAAGGGACACAATTGGTTTTTGAAGTTTGAAAGCATACTTAACCCATTTTATCACTAGCATTAAGTCATTAAAGACTTGAAGCTTTCCACAATTTAATTAATGGAAAATTTTAAGAGGAGTTTAGGGCAGACCAATACCTAGATGTTCTTTAAAATAAACTCAAAGAAAGATTCCCACGATAGGTTCTACCTCACTTCAAGCCACATGGCATGCCCATTATTTAGAGCTTGGTAGATGGTATTTGGTCTTGAATAGGATTTAAGTGGGAATTAAGTTTTTGGGGTTTTCTTACAAAATCACTATATATCTTCCCATTTATGCCATTGTTTTTAAAGGCATTACAAGCAACTTCATCCTTGAACCAAGCTCTCTTTGGACTTCTCTGTTTGAAGTTACTCCTAGAAATATCAAATACTTGTCAAACCTCTCCAACTGAAACAATAATTCTCATATGGAAAAAGTTGAGATTCATATGATGGTCTATCATTCAACACTAAATTTTCATTATAGGCATCACATAGTAAAAAACTAACACTGAAATGCATCGACAATTTCTTACCATAAATATGATTATAGAATAGTTGAGTTGATACAGTGGCTTGAATAACTTGGTGAGATATGATTCGTAGATTTATTGGTAATCAAAGGGGCACCGAGGCTCCTCAATATAGAATCTAGATGAGAAAGGCTTTCCCAGGTAAAGGGATATATTCCCAACTTTCTAAAGACAAGGGAAAATAATATCATTTCTCAAAAAATTTCTCTCCGATAATTATAATTATACTCTTTGTTTTATCTACATCTGGAAAAGTAGCCATCGATAAAATACATTTCTTTGAGGAATGGGCTAAGTAGAGTCATTAGTTACGTTGATTCTCATGCCATTTTATACTGCATGTTCACTTATTTGAAACTCATGACTTACCGACGTTTGTGAAAATGGAGTAGGATAACTGATAAGTTTGTTATTTTATGATAACTCATAGCATTAGTGTTCATTCTGCAGGTTTAAGTCAAACAAACCATAGTCATTTTTCCTGCATTTTGGAGAATCATGTCTTTTATGCCGTGCATATCACAGAAAAGTCATCCAAGTTTCAATGGATCTTTGCTGGTGTCCATATTCAATACAACCAATGCACTATTTAGATTTAAGGCACTGTTACATATAGTCATGCATAAACATGAGTTGATGGATCATCACACCCTCAATTTGAACATGTCCATTGGGTATGGTGCATATCACAATTTAGATGGTCTGCTAGGTTTATATGCATATATTACACATTTAGGTACATACAAGCATGGAAAATTGATGGATGACCACACCCTCAGTTTGAATCTATGGATGTAAGGTTTGCTTCCAGTGAAAGGTGCATATTAGAGTCACCTGAATTTACATTGCTAATGTCCCTATTCAATGTATCCAATGCACCAAATTCAATGCACTGTCACACATATAGGAAGTGGAACATACAAACACAAAAATTTGATGGATCACTGCACCCTCAGTTTGAACCTATGAATGCAAGGTTTCCTTCTAGTGCAAGGTGCATATTAGATTCACATGAGTTGGGACTATTAGTGTACAATTTAATATATCCGATGCACCATCTAGATTCAATCCATGGCTACACATTTGTCCACATAAATGCAAACAGTTGATGGATAACCAGAACCACAATTTGTATGTTTGAGTGTAAGAATTGTTTCTAGTATATGTTTATGACAAAAATGGGTTGATATAGTGTGGTTTCTCTTGTATTTTTTAGGTTTTAAACAAATGCAAGAAGGATTCAGGTATGGAAACAATTTAAAGCTCTGTGGAAAAGAGTTTGTTGGGCTTGCAATCTGTAATGCCAGTTTTCCATTAATAAGGCCAGAATCTATTTCCTCATGGGCACCAAATTTAACTGCCAAATCTCCCGAAGACTCAACAGTACCTCCAGGCTCCATTGCAGAAGATTCCAGAATCTGTAGATTTGTCAAGATTCCAAAATCTGCTAATTATTGATAAATACTTTGTTTACAATTGTTTCAATCATCTATTGATGGATTGGATGATAATGAATCATCGTCGGCAGCTCATTGTATCATCTAAAACAATATCATGGTTACTGATATTGTCTTCAATTGTGTCAATTGATGTATGATGGATTGATAGTCGTTAGTTTGGCTACTTATCATACACTGTCAAGAGTGTTCACTAATACTGTGTTATTACCTTGAATTATCAAATGTATATATACACTAAAATCTCTGCTTTTACTCTTCTTGATGTTCTTTTCTACATTTGTGAAGTGCAAGAAATGTCTTCAAATTTGTACCATTTTGGCCAAACCATACAGTGCTATCATGTCCACTCCTTGAACAGGACTTTTATTAATGTGAGAAGTTAGAACTATATAAACCTTCGTCAAATGTTTGTTTTCCAAGCTGCTTTGACAACCTATGCTAGCACAATTATGAACTTTGGAACCACATGGACAGCAAGTAATTCCAGATTATGACGACACATTGGCTTCTTTTCTTCATCAGATATATTTCTCCCATGCAATGGCATTTATTTTTCTGATTTTCCAATACATTGAAGTGCTCCATTTGTTTTTGGCTCACTTCAATGTTACACTTTTTTTCCTCACTTCCCCGCTAACAACTACCTTAACGACGTATTATTGCACCTTCCTTGGGGCAATTGCTAGTTTAAATGCATTTAGATCGCAATTGTGTTAAAACAACATTCTTCTTTATTTTCCAAGTTCAAATGGCTAAATCCTTGGGCCTTATGGGCTTTGGTTCTTGTAATCAAAGGATCAACCTTTTTTGCATTATGTGGAGTAGAAACATTGAAATTGGTGACTAACAGTATGATATGTCTATGTGTGTGTGTGTGTGTGTGTGTGTGTTTTATTGACAGAAGGAGTGGGAACACAAAAGGAGATTATTAAGCCATAATCACGGCCCGAGAAATTATACCCTAGTTGCGGCCTGGATTCTTCCATCTTTTTGCCTATTACACCATCATGCAAACTCTTATCTTAAATTTCTATGGGAATTGAAGAAAACCCTGTGCGTTTGTGAAACAATCCCATCAACTCAAACACTTAGTAGCTTTGAGAAGACTCTGAGTGAAGAATTTCACAATTAAACTCATGATAATTAGTATAGCCTCTGTGAGAAATATGCACTTGCTATGTCATATAAGGTTTAACATTCCAAACTGCATCAAATATTTAACCATGGACAACATGATTGCAATGGGTTGTTAAGAACAAATTTATACAAGAAAATACATCAAATATTCAGAAATGCAACCAAAAAATCATATAATCTCATATTAATTTCAGTAAGTTGGAAGAAATGCGACCAAGAAATCATATAATCTGATATTAATTTAAGTAAGTTAATGATCATCCAGCTGGCCCAATATTGGTTTTCCATTTTCATGCATCTTGATTATGCCACCTGTGTAGATCCTTAGGATTGTTAATCCTGAAATAAAGGCTTACATCGTGCTATGGTTAAGGTTTTATTCTGAGATTTCCTAACCCAGGAAACTTGTGGGAAATACCTAAGCTTCCACCAGTAATCTAGAAGGAATTAACCGCATTTGCATTGCAATGCATTTTATTTTGCATTAATATTTATTGTCAAAGACAATAACATGTAGGGTAATAAATTCACATCCCTAATTTCATTTATACTTTTTCCTTTGTGACAAACCCTACCTCCTACATAGCATTTATTTCACTCATTAAACTATGTTTATAAAATATTTCCAAAGATTTTTGTTTTTGTAACATCTCCAAATTTCAAAAATAAATAAAAATAGTCTTAACTATAGCTGTAAACAATATCTAACATAGTTACGATAACACTTCCAACTTGGTTCAGTCTTGAAAACCATTAAACCATATGTTCTTTAGTTGGTGTTTATAGTCCTTTATCTAACGCACATAATTGTCATAATGCGGCAATGATATTATGTGACTTATTCTTATAATGACACTATTTTGATTAATGATATGCCACTTTTAGTTCTTTTTAGTTAGAGTTTGATGTACTTTATTGGTTTTTTCTCTAATTCCACTAGAGTTGAATGCCATGTTGACATTACCTTAATTGGCATCGAGTTATGAAAACTATGTCATAATATTTCTTCTTTATTTATAAATAGAGTACTCATTAATTATTCTCGAGATTGTTTCTTAAACTGTTCAATGAGCTAACGGGTTGGGTTATGGTATTACTTTCCATGAGAGATAACACATAAACTCTTTGATTTAAATGCAACTACCCTATGAAGGAGATTCCTTGCCTTGTTAAGCCACATCCAAGGATCTAAACAAGGGAAAAAATAAAGGAACTACCTAGAACACTCATGAGCAAATAAGAACCTAAGTTATAACAAGCATAAGGTCAAAAGAAAAATGTAAGGGAAAATAAGGTTGAATATCGTTCAAAGGTTTTCCCTTAACTAAACATACAAAGCAAGGGTTATGGTATCCTTGATGAACAATGAGTTACGTGTATTAAATTTTATGTCTCTTGATTAAATGCGGCCATATGTCGGCCATGTGATGGCATAAATGATCCAGCTCGGTAGCATATCTATCCCATCGTTAAACCCTAAGGGTTTAACTTACCTTGTTTCTCCTGTTCATGTTGTATTGTTGGTTTATGTGAGTGTGAGAGCCATGGTTTCTCGGCTCTGGTTCTCAACATGAGTATTTGGGTCTTTGTGATGCCTCTAGACCATTTTCATGCATTGTAAAAAATGTCTCCACCATGGTTTGAAACTCCTAGCAGGAAAATGATTTCTCTGTGTAATTTAAACTCTAGCTGCCGACTATTGGGGAAATTCCTTCGACATTGTTGCTTCTGTAGGTAAAATACTTCTTGTTTTGATTTACATTCTCTAAAATAGTTGCTTCCCTTATAAATAGTGGTATAATAATGACCTTTGGTTTGTGTGTTCAAGAAGGATTCTTCATCCATGGCTGCAATAGAGGGGCATGGATACTCTTCATGTAAGCAAAGAATCCACGGCTTTAGTAATACCTATACCTGTAACATTTTGTCTCATTGCAGCATCGTGGATATGGGGTGTTGTGGCTTGTGTTATCGAGATGGGAATCCACTCCTATGTTTTCTTGGCATGGGTTGGGAACCCATCTCTGCATTTGTCTTTTGGCATGAAAGTGGTAATTGTCTCTGGTATCCATGAGGCATTTACAGTTTGCAACTGTGAAGACTCTTCGACTATGGAGTCGAACTGACTGTGCAATAAATGTTTAGCTTGAACTGTGACATGGTTTATGTTTTTATTTGAAGGTGTATTGAACAGTTTTATGACTGTCTCTCCAAATGTAAATGTTTGCTTTCCTTATTAAGAAACCCGTGAGGATTTTGTTGATGTATTATCATGTTTTGTTTAGTAGTTCTATAGATTCGTTTATTTATAAAAAAAATTACGGCCATGAGACCATTACTCTGTTTCATTTTTCTTTGAGAATGGTCATGAGGCCACTGTCAAGTTGATTCAAGTTTTTAAGTGGATGTTATTGTTTTTATAGTAATTATTAATCCATAAGGATGGTGATTTCTTTCATATGTTTTAAACTGCGGATGATCATATTAAAACAACCTTCAGCCTGCAACTAGAGCTATGGCTTTTCAATGATCTCGATTTTAATTCAAATAAAACTTGTATTTGGTTGGGCCATAAAACCCTTGTAATGTAACTTTGTTTAACCGGAAAGGCTTAGCTGGATTCGATCTCTAAACCTAGTTTATTCAATATCTTATTCTTGAAGCTTTGTTTACCCTAACTATAACTAGGGTTTAGGCTATGAGTTAAAAAATCTGTCATAGATTGGAATTTTAATTTATAAATATATATACGATATAAGCTGTAAGGCTTGAGCATAATCATAATGGTTTTGATATTGATTCCAGTTCAAATGTTTTGATTTTTGTTTTGTAAAACCATATATATATATATATACTTACGTGTATCCTCTATCCCTCGGGTTTACATATTCGAAACCTTTGATTTGGAATTTATCACTAAATAGTTTTTCTTTGTATATACTTTTTCTTATAATATACTAATACTGTGAAGAGAAGTAATATATCCATGACATTCATTCTTGTAGTGGGAAAACTTGAATATAAAATTGTATTTGCTATTTATTACTGAAAGGTATATTTACATAGATAATCTTTTCAATAAAACTTTGAAGGGACTATGAGGTCTTTAAAAAAGGTTCTATAAGAGTTTAAAATTAATTCTTTTAAAACCCTAGTACTAATATGAAATAGAATATCATAAAACTAACTGAGTGAAATCTTAGCTGATAAAGGTTTTTGAATAACATCAGGGAAATCAATACTAATTAGGTTAATGTTATTATAACTAGTAATCAAAAGAAAAGAGAAGAAATGTTTGACCCATAATCGTTGAATAATGAACATCAAAACTGACTATAACAACATAGGAAAGTAATTACAGCTTCCTTTTTCAGATTAATATAAGCAGCTATCATTAAACTTATGTAGATATGAGCACACTTCATAAAAAAATAAAGATATAGAATTAAATCACATATAATTAACAAAACAATTAGAACCTGGATAACTTGTAGAAGGCGGGAAAACACCCAAAGGAGATCGTTCCCCCCAATTGTCTCTCTAAGCATCCAATATTTCTTGCTTAGGACCCTCGAGCCTGTTCAATAAGTCACTAGGATGAAGATCACTGGATAATAGCACACACAGAACTTGCTGCAATTTAACATCTAGTAGCAGACTTAACTCGACAATTCCACTTTAGTTATCCCCTCATCAATTTCCTTGTGTTCCTGAATTTTTATTTTTGTAGCAATCACAAGGTTCATTCCCTTGGAAATAGAATGTAGTGAGCCTCCTGCTCAATTTGATGGAATTTATAATATTTCCTAGATCTTTGGGTTAGTTTTGGAATTAAATGAGCCACCTGCTCAGTTCTCCTTCTCAAGGAACACGACCACAATTTTAGGGATTTTGCTTCCTGCAACAGCTAGAAAATGAAATGCTAGTGCCACCACTTGTCAACCAGCCTTCTACAACTACTCATTCCTCCTAGTGGGTTAGTGAACACTCTTTTAATAGTATCCTTTGGATAGGTGTATCTTCTATTTGATTATTAAAATAAATAAATATTCAATTACAGTCATCCTTGACCAACTTGGTCATAAAAAATATACAATAAATTTAACATAATGTTTCCTTAAATAAAATAAAAATATTTATTTTTCACTTCTAGGTGGGTTACAACCCCCCCCCCCTTAAGTTCAACATCGTCCTCGATGTTGCTTAAGTTTATTATGAGTCTTCCTAGAATAGAGCTGGATATTCCTGCCACATATGACTCTCCAATTCCCAGGTTTCTTCATCTGGACTGAGGTGTTTCCATTGCACCTTTACCTATTCAATGGTGCAATTCTGGAGAAAAATTTTCCTCTTGTCGAGAATACAATCTGATTCCACCTGAAAATCTCCTTCGGGTTCTACTTGAATAACATTCCAATCGATCACATGAGAAACATCGTGCACACACTTTTTTGATATGGAAATATGAAAGACATTATGTATTCTAATATTAGGTGGAAAATCTAACTGCTATGCCACGCACCCCACTCTTGCTAATATTTTGAATGGTCCACAATACCTGGGTGTTAATTTAGTAAGAACTCCTCAACTTAAAGGAGCTCTTTATGTGTTTACCTTAACAATTACATGGTCACCTATTTGGAATTCTTTCAGATTTCTTTTAAGGTCTGCATGACTCTTTTGTCTTTCGTGAGAAGTTTTCAAATTTCTTTGTACCTGTTTCACTGTTAGTTCCATTTATTTTAACAAGCCAGGTCCTAACATCAATCTGTCAGCTGGATTACTCCATGTAATGGGAGTATTACATTTCCTACCATATAATATTTCAAAAGGACTAAGTTTAGCTGAATCTTGATAATGATTATTACACGCAAATTCAACTAAGTGCAAATAATCTTCCCATTTCTTGGGAAAGTCTCTAACGTACATTTGTAACATGTCTTCTAGTACTTGATTGACTCTTTCTGTTTGTCCATCCATTTGCGGATGATAATCAATACTGAAATTCAATTTAGTATCTAGTCCTTTAAACAAAGATTTTCAAAAATTACCAGTAAACTTAGGATCTCTATCAAAAATCATTACCTCCATAATTTCGTGCAACCGAAAGATTTATTTCATTAAGATGCTAGCAATGTTAGCAACTTTATGAGTTGTTTTAACAGGTATAAAGTGTGCTTCCTTACTTAGTTTGTCCACTACTAGCATTATTGAATCATTTTGATTCTGATTATTAGGAAAAATAGTTATAAAATCAAGACTGATGACTTCGCATTTCCAATTTGGAATTGGTAATGGTTGTAAAATACCTTATAGGTCTCGATGCTCAACTTTAACTTGCTGAAATTCTATACATCTAACTATATATTCAACAACTTTGTTCTTCATATTAGGCCAAAAGTACTCTTTTCTCAACATTGTTATCATCTTTTGATATGTCAGATGTCTGAATTAAGGGATTTTGTGTACTTCATTTAAAACCAACAGTTTAATTTCACATACATTAGATTAGTTACCTTTTGTCTTAGATTTTGGTATTCTGTGTCGAGTTTTATTCCTTCTTCCAATTTATCATCTAATTCTATTTTATAACTGCTAATGATAGCTATACAACTCGTTATTGTGCTTGTTCTTAAGGAATCAACCACTTTATTTTCCTTTCCTTTGACATGTTTGATTTCAAAATCATAATCGATAAGAAAATCTAACCATCTAACTTGCCTTGCGTTCAAATTTTGTTGATCAAAAAAATACTTCAAACTTATGTTATCAGACATTAGGAAGAATCTTTTACCTATTAGATGATGGCGCCACATTTTTAGGCCATGAATTATGGCAGCCAATTCTAAGTCAAAAGTTGCATAATTATTTTTGTGTGTTTTTAACTTCCTTCATTCATAGGAAATTACATAACCTTATTGTGTTAGTAACCCACCCAAGCCTTCATTACATGCATCCGTACATACAATGAAATACTTTTTTGGATCTTCTATATTTAGTATGGGTGCAGTAGTTAACTGTTCTTTAAATCTATTAAAGATTTATTCACACTTTTGATCCCTGACAAATATTTTTTCCTTTTTTCTGTAATGATGTTATGGGATTCATGATCTTCGAGAATCCTTCTATAAATTTCCTGTAATAACTTCTTATTCCCATGAATGATTGTACATCAGTTACGTCTTTGGGAACATACCAAACAATTATCATTTTTATCTTATCTGGGTCTACAGATATTCCTTCATCGGATATCACATGACCTAAATACTATATTTTATCTTCGTAAAATTCACACTTACTGAATTTAGCATACAGTTTATTTTCTGTTAAAACCTGTAGTATTATCTACAAGCGTTCATCATGTTCTTCTTTCATTTTAGAA
This sequence comes from Pseudotsuga menziesii, assembly GCA_001517045.1. Lineage (NCBI taxonomy): Eukaryota > Viridiplantae > Streptophyta > Pinopsida > Pinales > Pinaceae > Pseudotsuga > Pseudotsuga menziesii. The sequence goes on from LPNX011085470.1 coordinate 61,623, forward strand.
TAGTTAATATGTCATCTATGAATACGACTACAAATTTATCTAAGTATTTTCTTAAGACACTGTTCATTAAACACATAAAATTTTATGGAGAGTTTGTTAGCCCAAAGGGCATAACCACAAACTCATACTGTCTGTATCTAATTCTGAAAGCGATTTTAAAAATATCCTCGTCTTTAATTCTGACTTAATGATATCTAGATCTCAAGTCTATTTTTGAAAATACCACAGCTCCACGTATCTGATCAAACAAATCATCAATGCGGGTGCAGAGAATAACTATTTTTAATTGTCATTGTGTTCATTTGATGGTAGTCTATACATAGACGTAGTACCATCTTTCTTTTTAACAAATAAGACAGGTGTTCCCCAAGGGGATACACTTGGTCTTACATAATTTTTTTCTATCGGTTCTTACAAATGTAATTTTAATTCGTTAAGTTATAAAATGTTCATTCGATAAGGGTTCTTGGAATTAGGTACAACTCCTGGTATTAGTTCAAACGTAAAATCCAGATCTCTCTTTGGAGGTAATTTTGGAATTTCTTCCGTGAAAACATCTGAGAATTCTTGTAGGATTGGAATATCATCGAATTTTAGCTTATCTTCTTTATCCATATGTTCATTATTTAATATATGTATATCAAATAATTTACAACATTTCCTTACAACCTTTTTTATTTGTAATGATGAGTTTTGTCAAACAGAAACTTTCCTAGGTATTCCTTTTACTATAATCCTTTCTCCTTTATCATTTAAACAAGTCAATATTTTTTGGAAAAAATTTAAAATTACTTGATGCCTTTCCAGCCAATCCATACCTATTAAAACATCATACGATTCTAATGGTAATACATTTAAATTGACTTGAGTTTTGAACTGACTCATGAACAAATCACAATTTTCAACATAACTAACTACTTTTCTTTTAGTCCTTGTAGCCATCTAGACCATCCAAGACTTTTCAAACTTTTTCAAATATAAATTGCATTTTTCCACTATGCTAAGTGACACATAGCTTAAACTAGCATAGGTCAATCAAAATAGAAACATACTGGTTTTGTATCATACCTTGTAGTTCCACCATGGAAGTTTGATGATCATTCTGCCGATTTTCCAAGGCTGCATTTATTTTGGGAATTTCATTTGCTACATCTCCAACTATTTCCTCTTCTGGAATGGTATGCACATTGTTGTAGTTCCTCCTTATGTTCTAACAATCCTTTGGATAGTGAGGTCCCTCACATTCCCAACACTTTACAGGTTCCTTATGTTCATTACTTCTAACATAATTATTAGGAATATCTCTTCCTTTTGGTGTTGTAGTATTTTGCGGTGTTTTAATTTTAAAATCTCTTCCTTGATAATTATTCTTAGATAAATTCCGAGAATTATTTCAAAAACTTTTATTAGACTTAAATCCTTTTCTCTTCTGATCATGGTTACTTGTTCTCTTATTCTTCCAGTTAGGTATGATTTCTCTCTTTTTACTCTGTTCACAACAGAATATGACTTTTGTCATTGGCTCTTCAAGGGTCTTTGGATTGTCAAATTCAATTATTTCCTTGAAGCTAGTGGGAAGACAACTTAAAATCGTTTGTATTTTACGATTTTCATCCATTATATATGGTACATATATTAGTAAACTTAGAAATTTTCAACTTAACTCTTTCATTGAGATTGAACCAAGTTTTAGTTCATAAAACTCTTTAGCTCTTTATTCATAATATTTTTCAAATAAGAATTTCCTTTTAAGGTACTTTTTAAAGACACTCCAGTTTAAATACTTTTTCTTAATATTTTTGACTCCTTTTATGTCTGCCACCAGATGTTAGATTTTTCAGTTAGGTTGTATATAGCCATCCAAGATTTTAGTCTATCAGAATATTTTTAAATCTTAAAGTAGTTTTTCATCCTCGATAACCAAGCCTTGACTTCTTCACCCTTTTCTACTTCTATGTTTAACATGGGAGGTTTTATCTTTTTAAATTCTCCTGATATTTCTTCAGAAGGTTTATACTTCCTTTTCCTACGTTTATGGTCGCTTTCACTACTTTCAATTGTGTATTTATACCTTCCTGTCGGTGACCTTACTTTAACTCCTGAAGAAGATTCACTATCAGAAAATAATAATTTCTTACCCTTGTGTTTGTATGATACTGTTCTACAATCAATTTCATACGCATTTCTTTTATCTTTTCCTCTATCCTGTATTTTATCTAGTAAAATATGGTTTAGTTCCAAAATTCTTTCATTATCTATTTTCACAGTTTGTAGTTCATCCTTTAACTCTTTCACTATTTGCAGTAACTATGAGGTTTGATTATTTAATTCCACATAAATGTTGTCGTGATTATTGTGATGAGATCCATTTTCAGCAAATGCTTCAACAACTTTCATTTCCTGCAAATCAAAATTTTATATTTCTATACAAAAATAAATTTAAAATATGATCAGTATATTTTGTTTCTTGTTTGTATGTGAGTGAGCCAATCAAGCGTAGTGTTTGGAACCTTGCTCTGATACCACATGTAGCGTCTCCAAATTTTAGATTTTTTTTTAAATAGTCTTAACTGCAGCTGTAAATAATATTCAACATAGTTATGACAACACTTCCAACTTGATTTAGTCTTGAAAACCATTAAACCATATGTTCTTTAGTTGGTGTTTATAGTCATTTATCTAACGCACATAATTCTCATAATGTGACAATGATATTATGCGACTTATTGTTATAACGACACTATTTTGATTAATGATATGCCACTTTTAGTTACTGTCAGTTAGAGTTTGATGTACTTTGATGGTTTGTGCTCTAGTTCCACTAGACTTGAATGATATGCTGACATAACCTTAACTGGCGTCGATTTATGAAAACTATCTCATTGTATTTCTTGTTTATTTATAAACAGAGTACTCGTTAATTATGCTCTAGATTGTTTGTTAAACTACTCAATGAGCTAACAGGTTGGGTTATGGTCTTACTTAGCTTGAGAGATAAAGCATATACTCTTTGATTTAAATGAAGGTACCCTATGAAGGATATTCCTTGCCTTGTTAAGCCACATCCAAGCATCTAAACAAGGGAAAAAAATAAAGGAACTACCTAGAACACTCATGAGCATATAATAACATAAGTTATAACAAGCATAAGGTCAAAAGAAAAATCTGAAGGAAAACAAGGTTGAATAACATTCAAAGGTTTTCCCTTAAATAAACATACGAAGCAAGGGTTATGGTATCGTTGATGAACAAGGAGTTACGTGTATTAAAGTTTATGGATCTTAATTAAATGCAGCCATATTCCGGCCATGTGATTGCATAAATTCTCCAACTAGGAAGCATATATGTCCCATCGTTAAACCCTAATGGTTTAACTTACCTTCTTTCTCCTTTTCCTGCTTTATTGTTGGTTTCTATCAATATGAGAGCCATGGCTTCTTGGCTCTGGTTCTTGACATGAGTATTTCGGTTTTTGTGATGGATTTGGACCATTTTCATGCATTGTACAGAATGTCTCCACCATGGTTTTGAAACTTCTAGTGGACAAATACTTTCTCTGTGTAATTTAAACTCTAGCTATCGACTATTGGGGAAACTCCTTCACCATTGTTGCTTCTATAGGTAAAATACTTCTTGTTTTGATTTGTGCTCTCTAAAATAGTTGCTTCCATTATAAACTATGGTATAATAATGACCTCTAGTGTGTTCAAGCAGGATTCTTTGTCCATCACTATGGCAGAGGTGTTTGGGTACTCTTCATGCAAGCAAAGCGTCCACGACTTTGGTAATACCTGTACCTGTAACCTTTTGGCTCATTGTGGAATCGTGGGTATGGGGTGGTGTAGCTTGCATTATTTGGAAGGGAATCCACTCCTGCATTTTCTTGGCATGGGTTGGGATCCCATCTCTGCATTTTTATTTTGGAATGAAAGTGGTAATTATGTTTGGTAGCCGTGAGGCATTTACATTTTGCAAATGTGACGACTCTTCAGCCATGGAGTCGAAGTGACTATGTAGTAAATGTTTAGCTTGAACTTTGACATGGTTTATGTTTTGATGTGAAGGTGTATTGAACAGTTCTACAAGTTTCTCTCCAAATGTAAATGTTTGCTTTCCCTATTAAGAAACTCGTGAAGGATTTTGTTGATGTATTATCATGTTTTGTTTAATAGTTCTATAGCTTCGTTTATATATAAAAACTATTACAGCCGTGAGGCCACTACTCTCTTTCTTTTTTCTTTGAGAAAGGCCATGAGGATACTCTCAAGTCTATTCAAGTTTTTAAGTGGATGTTACTATTTTTATAGTAATTATTAAGCCATAGGGCTATTGCGATTTCTTTTGTATGTTTTAAAATACAGATGATAATACTAAAATGACCTTCGGCCTGCAACTAGAGCTGTGGCCTATCGATCATCTCGATTTTAATTGAAATCAAACTTGTATTCGGCTAGGACATAAAACCCTTGTAATGCAACTCTGTTTAACCGAAATCCTTAGACAGATTTGATCTCTAAAACTGGTTTATTTATTATTTTATTCTTGAATATTTGTTTACCCTAACTGTAACTAGAGTTTAGGCCGTGAGGCAAAAAACTCCACAGTAGATTGGAATTTTGATTTATAAATATATATACAATATAAGCTATAAGGTTGAGCATAATCACAATGGTTTTGATATTGGTTTCAGTTCAA
>LPNX011085470.1:69416-100381 GCA_001517045.1 Pseudotsuga menziesii
TGCATCCAATGAGCTCTCCCGATCGAAATTTAAGTAAAAACACAGGGAGATATGTCAAAAATACAAACAAGAAGTAGTTTTTTTCTTTTCTTTCTCCAAAATTAATAAATATTATTTTATTATTTTAACTATTATTTTATTAGTTCATTTTAGGAGGCCCATTTTGAGTTGAAATTTCCTCTAACGACTACCAATATGGGCATGATTCCCACAAGGAATAAGGGAACTACAATAGGCTCACACAAATCCAAAGACATCAAAATTCAGCCAATCCAAAACTACATTTGGGTTTATCAGGCTGCTAAGGAGGTGGAAGGATGAATTGCAAAGCTAGTGAGCTCAACCATAGAGCTATGGATACCTGCACAAGGTCTGGCCTGGTTTACACAACACTTACACACCCAAAACAAGGAAACATCCCCTTCTCTCCTACACAGTCTCTCAGGATATGCCTTCCCTTTAAGTGCTCTTCAGGGTGTGCAAGAAAGAATAACAAGCCCCTCTTGATCTCTCTATGTGGTTCCTTTTTACACTAGGTTTATCAAGATAATTCTTCCCTCTTCCACTCCAAACCAGTTCAGACCAAAGCACATGATGCACTCACAACAAGATGCGAGTTATGGGTTGAGGAAAAAACAGTTTTGCATCCAAAACTAGATTTGTAAAATGGGGAAATCGACCCTTGGGTGAGAAATTCGATTTCAACAACGATTTTGGGAATTGCACAAGCAAAAACAACTACTATAAATTCCAAAATCGTGTATCCCTGCTGGCCATTCACTCAGCAACCCAAAAACAGATTTCCTCAGCATGGAAAATGAGGAAAACAATTAAGCACATGAAGGGTAAAAAAATAGGAAGGTTCATCTACATGAGAGCCCAACATGAATGGAGGATGGATGATAAAAACATCCAGGAGCTCCCAAAAACGCGTGGAAGATAAGGACATGATTGCATGATGGAATGGGAAGACGTTTTTGGGATTTTACTTGCCCAAGAAGTCAAAACAAGATTTTCCAAAATGGGTGCTCTTCCCAATTCAAATTTTTGACCTCCATACCTTTCCCATCCCAAGGAAATAACTTCCTCAACCAATTTTTGGCAGTAACAAATGATTGGGTGAATATGACAAGAAAGGTAGTTGAGAACTTGATGGGTTTTCCCTTTGACATTTTTCTTTTCCCCATTGGCTCAAAGGTTTGAATACCCCCTCCTTATCCTTAGGAAACCACGCCCCCATATCTTTAATGTTGTATTGACATTGTTGGTTATGGGTATTTTAATTAAATTGGATTTACATGATGTCCAAAAATTATAATGTGCCTGGCTAGCATGAAATACCCTCGACATCGATTTTAATCTCCGAAACATAAAACGATAAATCGATGGTGGGGATTTTTACTTTACCTCCACACAATGATTAATTACAATATTTACATCATATGCATTTTTAATGCAAATGGGGTCAAAACCGGGGTGTTACACAAACCCTATCCACATCAAAGGGTTTGTTGAACATTCACAGAGAATATGAGGGTTTACTCCTGGTGACAAATAAGATACATTCACCAACATGTCAGAGGTATTGAGCATAGGATTTTTGAGACAATACATTATGATACCCAAGGAATGGCATGCATAGAGCTTAATAAATTCATGTATGTGCTTAAAAGGAATCATACTTTTCTTTATACATCTCCTGCACTGGGCGAAATGGATCATTCATCTATATGGAAATCTAGTTCTATATGATTGATATTGAGGTATATCACAATCGCTAACATTTTTGAATTTCTCATAAGTCTTTGAAAGCGAAATCCTACACAAGAACTATTACAGATTTATGGCTGCACATTAAAAAGGAATTTGATATTTGGAAAAGTGTGAAGCAATGGAAATGGTTTGTCTTGCAATTAACAAGAATGGAAAAACTAAGAATAGACACATGAGATCCAAAGCTATTCACAGTATGTGCAAATATTCTTTGAACTTTTCATAATTTAAAAAACTATTATCTTGTATTCTATGGTTTCATATTAGAAAAAACATAACAAAATAATGTTTCATTGAGATTCCATAAATAGTTTCTAGCTTTCTCATGACAAAAAAACTACAACGCAAATATATTTGAATAGGTTCATCTTCATGAAGTTGGCCACAAATTCAAAACCTGCATAACTATATTATAACTTGAGCAATTATAACGTGAATCATACCTAAATGACTAAGCATATGTTGCATAGAACTATTTCTCTATGTTTTCAAGCTGCCAACGCCAATGCAATTTCTATATTGTTCCCATAGTATGGCTTACTTTACTCAGCTATTGATGTGACCCTAAGTTGCTTCCTCATATGGGATAGCCATAGCCAACCTTTGGTTCTTTGATCTGTTAATATCCCTGAGCTATGGTAATCCCCCCTCTCATTTGGATACATTCTATGGGAGAATAGAGTAGGAATCCATTATATGTAGACCCGATGCAATTGAGATACATGGATTATTGACTATATACATGATGCATGGCTCCCATATGTAGAGTGCATTGGAATGATTGCAATTCTTTTACTTATTTCAAATAACAGAAAGAAATGTTTTGAAAATGTTGTTGGCATTAAATTCCATGCCAGAATCGACACAAAGCACTAAAATACTTCACTTTGACACTTGGATTATATATTTTCTCATGGCTGTTAACGAAGATTATTCTTGTTTAGATGATGAAACAAAGAAAAAACTCACCCCCAAGAATGTAATCATGCCCCGCATATATGACTTACCTAAAATTCACAAAACTGGCATCCCACTAAGACCCATTGTCAACACTATAGGATCCCCTACTTATGATCTAGCTAAGCACTTGGAAAAAGCTCTTAAACCTTTGGTTGGAAAAACCTTCTCATTCATCAAAGATTCCTCGCAGCTTGTAAGTAAAATGAGAGATTGGAAGATGAATGATAATGATTTACTAACAAGCTTTGATTCCATTTCACTTTATACAAAAATCCCAATTAATGAAGTTGTAGAGGTCATCAAGAAGGTATCGAACACTGAAACCGCTCACTTGGTTGAGATATGCCTCAAGTCAACCTATATTTTCTTTCAAGGAGAAATATATGAGCAAACTGAAGGGGTTGCAATGGTCTCACCACTGTCACCAATTGTGGCAAATCTTTTCATGGAAGGCCTTGAGGAAAAAACAATAAATTCATCTCCACAAAAACCAAGATGGTGGCTCAGATTTGTGGACGATGTATTTAGTAACAGGTCACATGGAGAAGACAAGCTGGTTGAGTTCCAAGAACACTTAAACAGTCAATGTGATAGTATAAAATTCACTCTAGAGAAAGAAGAGGATAAGTCCCTTCCTTTCTTGGAAGTACTCATCACAAAAAAGACTGATGATTCTCTATCTCACCAAGTATACAGAAAGAAAACACATATGAACAGATACCTTCACACTGACTCACATCTTCACCCCTCCCAAAAAAGTGGAGTAATAAACACCTTATCCACACATGCTTCAAGAGTCTCAGATAAGGATCACATAGAGGAAGAGCTAAAACACCTCAGGACATCCCTCATGAATAATGGTTATACTCGAAAGGAAATCGACAAAGTATTTAGAAACATAAAAAGAAACAAGGGAGAAACCAAAGAAAAAGATAAAAAATTCTCAAGAATCACCCTTCCTTATATCCATGGCACTACGAATAAAATCACTAATGTCCTGATAAGGAAGAACATAAGGGTAACATTCGCTCCCCCTAACTCGTTAAGAACTTGGCTTGACAAAGCAAAAGATCCCATCAATCCGAAGCACCATAAAGGTGTCTACAAAACTCCTTGCTCTTGTGGCAATGCCTATATAGGTGAGACTGGGAGATCAATCGAAACAAGTTTAAAAGAGCATAGTGCAGATATACGCCATGAGAGGATCAAAAACTCGGCCATAGCAAAACACGCCCATAAAACCAAACATCACATCTACCTAGAAAACTCAATTGTCTTAGAAATTGTCCCTGACTACTACAAAAGAAAAGTCTTTGAAGCCATAGAAATAAAAAAAATGCGTTAAGAACTTCAATTGAGAGTATGACCTAACACTAAAAGAAGCTTGGAAACCCATAATTAAAAAACTTAGAAATTAATTACACTTAGGAACTTCACTTAAAAAAATTAACTATTAAAACAAGGTTAATTTTAGATTTTAAAACTTAAAACACTCACATTACAAAAATTATTAACCTTTAAATAATTTAAAAAAACAATTTTCAAATCTAATTAACAATCTATTAACATTAAACACTAACCTTTTAACTTTAAACCTTTTTCATAATTTTGAAACTAACTTTATAACTTGTATAGAATTTAAACTATTCTCACAACATTTATATCCTTTTTAACTTTAAAAACAAAATAATAGAAATTTTAAAATAAAAATTAAATTAAATTCATAAAACTACTTTACATTCTAAAAATATATAATAAAACATTAAAAAGGAAAATTAATAAGTATTATCAAACATTTTAAACATTATACAAAGTTTTCATTATAAAAATAAATTTAAAAATAAAGTTTAGAACATTAAATCAAATTTTAATAAAATTGCATAACTTATAAAAAAAGAAATTTAATTAAACTAAAATCTCACTAAAACCTTAAAATAAACTTTTATTAATTTTTTTCGACCAAAATCGATGGAAAATATAAAAATTATAAAATTTCACAAAAACTAACAATATTTATACCTCACAACTAGGTGCAAAAGAAAAGTGAGATTCTTGTTCTCCTGAAGATGAACCTGCCTAAAAGGTTCGAAACTTGTTGAATTTAAAGATTCTCACCGCAGTTTTCCACTTACTCTTAAAATTATTATTTCTGTTGTTAACATTCATATTTATGCGAAGGCTAATGTTCCAATAGTTCGGTAGGTATTAGCTACTGTGTAACCTTGTTTGTTAATGTATGCAAGTTATATCATAAAGATATGCATGGCATTGACACTAATATCATATCTATCTTTACTTCTTCAATTTTTTATGAAACATTAAAGGTCCTTTCACTTAATGAGAAAATATTCAAATAAGGCAAACAATCTCTTTCTAGCAACAAGTTGTTTACTTATGCATCACCATTGCATATATCGTGCAAATATAAATTAGTATTTGTGAGGAACTTGATTTATTTGTAAGAGAGTTTGGTATCATCTAGAATGAATTTTGCACAAATACAACAACTTGGATACAAAAAAAATCAACTTATGATCACTATTACAATAATAAATATTATTATGTCCCTGACCAGGGGATATATATGAATCGCGCAGGCCTATTAATTGGAGGTTCACATGAGAAATTTTTGGAGTTTTATTAAGTTTTTGCATAGTTTGATTTTCAAGTGTATTAAATAATATTTTTTAAACTATTTTTTTGCATGTTCATTGGTTCGTGCAACTAACGTTTCTTTAGGGTTTTGTGCCCCAAGACTCGGTGGCTAGCTCTCGTTAGCAAATTTTAATACAACCAATGTTAATACATTTAATGCTCCCAAAAATTTTAAATATCTGCAATCCATTAAATGCACCATAGAGAGCTCATGATCCTTTGCATATTTCAATGCCAACACATTGCCCCACCATCCAAGCTACGCGTCTAGTTCAACCATCACCTTGCAGAAGTTGATTTGTTTTCTGGTGTTAATAGCTAACAGATGTAGATATTATTCATTATTTATTGTGTTAACTAAGTGGAACGAGGGGAGGAAGGGGCTCATATATTTGGGATTTTTGTAGGATGCTGCACAAAAGGATCTACGGGTATGCCAGAGATATTTTGGGCCCTCTAAAAAAAGGGGTTTATGCATATGCACCTACTGAATAAGTATTTTTGAGTGTTTAAAATAAACTTCACTGATATTTATATTCATTTCCTTGGGTTGCTTGATCGTCGAGTAGAATCTGTTTAAAATTGCTTTATTTTTTCACTCAGGGTGGATGCATATATTTTTTTTCTACTACAGTTTTACAAAAAAAATTCACCTGGGCTAAAGGACATCATCTGGAAGTCTAAAGCTATCATGGAGGAGAACAAATAAACCTGGTTGTTGTCTGTATGAAAAATTCCCATGAGCTAATGAATATGGAGATTATACAAAGTTCATGGATTCATTATGCTTGTTTATACACTAGCTGTACATGAATTGATTGATTGGATTAGTGGTACAGTCTAATTCTTTGCAGGATTTGAAGTAGTCCTGCAAGATATTGATTATTGATAGGAAGACAGATTAGTTGTGGAGTATGCCATTAGATACAAATTTTGCTTTAATGTTAAACATAATGAGTTTAGGATTCCTACAATGAATTCATTATGCAACAATTTTACGACTTGGCACATGTTATATATATGAATGCGCATAATCTTATCGAATCAGTGAATTAGTGGAGCCACATGAATAAAACCTAGGGAGGAAATAAAATATATGCTATTATGTAGTTTGCGAAGTTTGAAGGGGAAATATATTCAAAGAATGCTGGAATGATATACAAATTTGGATATCTTGAATGGGAAGAAACCAATATGATCATCTCAAGGCAATAAAAATCTCTGTAGCTTCAACACTTAAGACATGTGAAGTGGTACTAACCTCATTTAGTAGGACAGAACCATGGTGAATAAGGTGGTTTGACCAAATAATGAACGCTTAATATTTAGATGATGAATTAGGTGGTTTGACCAAATAATGATCCCTTAATATTTTGATTGACTATATGTAAAATATTATTGATGGTGTATATATCGTATGAGAGGCTTAAAAAAAATGTTTCTACTACAGTAAACCATGGGGTATAACTACATTTTGTGTCACAATTAATTGAAGGTAAATAAAAAAACCCAAAGTCAATTGAAGGTAAATAAAAAAAGTAAACCATGGGGGTATAACTGCATTCTGGGTTAAAATTAGTTCAAGGTAAATCAAAACACGCATTGATGATCAAGCCTTGAGAAGAATGGATGGGACTCTATTCACGAGTCTGTTGGGAGTTGTGTTGAGAAAATTATTATCTTGTGTTAAGACAATCATGAATAGTATACTAACTTTTTATACCCTATATATAGGCATAGTTTACAACAGGTTAATCCTATTAAGACATAATGCTCTTTGTTTAGGCCTTAAGATCATCATGGGTATTTTTTTTACCCAATCTTGATTTCTCTTGTGGCCGACAAACTGCTAACTAGTTGTATTTTTTTTTTTACATAATTAATAGAAAATTTAACCTAATTTACAAAAATTGTTCCATTTTTTTTTATCAATCACATTGCAGATTAAGATACACACTTCTTTCTTTTACTATTACATCTATACAACATAGCATTGTTCATATTTTAGCCAAAACCTGAATGTCTAAACATTGCTTCCATTCTGAATGTTAAGGTTTCCAAGCAGCCTCAGCCTAAACCTGAGGTTAGAGAGATTGAAACCCTGGTTAATTTGAAGAGAAATTGTTTGGATGTGGTGGTCAATTTGCCCTCTAGTCCGTGATTGTCTCGTTTTCAGTGTTTCCTAGGGTTTGGTTGTTAAAGTCATAGTCACACTGCTGTTAATTTTTGGGCCAAATAAATGGTAGTGGCTTACAGTTTTGGCTTCCTGTGACTGTATTTTCATAGAATTAAAGTAATTAAATATAGTCATTTTATCCTCCTAGTCAACTGTGTTTCTTTTGCCTTTCTGGAATGATGATCGTGAAAGTACTCCAATTTTGTCTATATTGCAAACTACAGCAAAGTATACATGCAGGTTCAATATTTTCAATTTTTAATCTCTTAATATATAGAATTTTTGGAGTCATTGATTCACTAAATTTAACATGAATTTATAAAATAAAAGAATATTTGAATTCTTATATTTTAATAAATGTCCAACCTTTATTAAAAAATATGTTAAAATTTCAATTCGTACAAATTCATATTTGTATAAATTTATTTTATATAATTCTAATTTTTTGGTGAAGGACATCCTGATACGGGATTAAATATTTTAAAATTATTTGTTAAAAAGTCTATTTTACACATATATTTCTACCCCTCGACACCAATCTCATCACCATTCTTATAATTCCTTAATTTCCAACTCAAATTTCTATTCTTAGATATATCTTCAAACATCTTCTTAAATCCTACTGGCCTCTAATACTGAACCTTGAAAAAAATAAAAGCAACCACAGGCTAGGGACAACAAATCTAAATCGGTCTAACCTACAAATTCATGTAAGAATTCTGAAGGACTATCATCAAATTCTGCACAATGTCTCCTAAAGTCGGAAACCTTTAACACTGTGAACACTGTTCAGTTCCATTTATACAGCATTTAAGCTTCCCTTAAATGCTTTATTTCTTGGTGGTGTGGGCTACTGAGGGTCTACTTTTTCTTTTACTAGATATGAAAAATGGATAATTTTGTTTTAAGACAATAAGCAGGAATAGTATATTAAGATTCTATACCCCAGTTATAGGCATACTTTACAACAACCTATGTCTGTTAAGACATAATTCTCTCTGTTTGGGGCTTAATAACATTACATCATCGTACCTCAAGTTTCTAAGTGTTTTTGAAGAATAAACAAATTAAAATAGCTCTAAACTACAAAATGATGATTCTCTTGACATGTTTTTGTTCTTTATAACACTAAAATAGGACCATCCAAATATAAGAAGACATTACCTTAATTTATGGATTAATAATTTTCAACAAACATTTATGTTTATTTACAAGTAGCATCCAGAGCCGAAATGACTGAGAATTTTCCATTTTATTAAGTGATTTGATCAAGGAAAGCATTTTCTAATCTCTGACAGATGAGGCATGTAACTATAAATTCATGTAGTGAATTAGTTCATTGTGTGCTTTGTACCTCAAATCAATTGAACAATATTATGGTTTATATAATTCTTTGCACATAGAAATGAGGTCTATAAATTAATGGCGTGAAATAGTTGTTCATTTTCTCTTTTAATTATATTGAAAAGTTTAATTTCAAATGAATAAATAAATGTTATAAACGGTTGCTTGGTTGGTGATAATAATATTTTATATCTAAAATACTTTTGCACGAAACAGATGTTCTAATGATCAATTCATTAATGAATGTTTTATTTGATGAATTTTAATATACATTCTAATAAAATGGTTGTGAATCAGCTAGTTTTCTTAATTTATTTATAATGGGTACTATCTTTTAATATTAACATATCAAAGTAGTGTACATCATCATCTTTTTTTTTACAAATATAAAAGTAGTGATATGTTTTAGTTTAAGATGTAATGCACATCATGTTATGTAGTTGTTAGTTTTTTAATTCAAAATTAATTATTAAAAAAATATTTTAAACTATTTCACTTTAAAGTGAGATAATAAATAGTTAATATATGGATAATAAACATTTAATAATAATTAACTAATGGTAATCAGCCAAGAGTATTCATCCCTACCAGCACTTGAGTAAGAATGGCGTGGTCTTACAAGAAATTGCCAGTAAATTGGGATAGTGAAGAATAATTGCAACATACCAAGATGACTTAAACCCTAGTTCTCCAAGTTTTCTCTAAAGTCTATCTTAAAAAACCCTAACACGCGAGGTTTTCGCTTCATCCTTTAAACTCTTGCATCACAGAAGCACGAAGACTACACGACAAGTATATCAACAGGAAGATGCAAATGATTTAGTGACTAAGTTATGCATACACAAATATCCTCCTTTTCAAATACCACTTCCATAGACCTTTATCTATAAGACATGGATTGTTGCGGGGAAGAGAAGCAACTATGGAAACCTTGGTATCTGTGATCATATTTTCTAGCACCGCCATTGTGGATTTTATTCGGTCTACCCAATGGAAAATGTTAAATAAATCTTTAACGGTGATGAAATTTATAGATTCGCAAAGGAAAATAATCTCAAAGATATGAGATAAATACTAAGATAAACTTATTAGTTGGAAATAAGCTCTGCAATGGGTTTTGGGAAACAGATTGCACTGCAAGCGTCTGTTTGTCCTTCAACCTTATTGTATCTAGTGGCCTAGAAATTTATTTCTATAGAACGTAAATTGCTAGTGTTATGTTTTAATTGAGCATGCTTTGTTATATTGTCTTATTATTATTCGTTATTGATTAGGGTTGTTTTTCGTATCCATCAAAACAGGCTTAAAGTAGGTCTAAGGAAATCCATGGTATTTCATGTTCATTTGTCTCCTTTTTTTTGCGTGGAAGGTGAACTGCTCCTGTCATGTTTTTGAACCTTCCTTGTTATATTGTCTTATTATTATTGAACATGGCAGTTTTCCGTATCCATTGTAATGAGCTTAAGGAAGTTCTAAAAAACTTCCATGGTGTTTCAGGTTAGTTCGATATGCGGGTTGTTGTTTTTATTCTTTCTTTCTTGATATTTGCAATATAGGGTAGTCTTGATTTCTCTCATGACAAGTTACAGTACGTTTTTTTTACATAATTAATAGAATAATTGAAAATCGACCCTTTTTTAGGTCATCTTTCTTTTACAAAAATTGTTCCATTTTCTTATTAACCCACATAGATCTATCTAAAAATGGATCTACCAAGCATCGAGAGGGATCAAATATCTCAAGGTGTAAACTTTTTTTTACAGTGGAAGTGTGCAACCCAATGTTTATGGTTTTAGTTTATCTAATTTATTTTATTATATATATATGCAATTCTAAATAGTTTAAATTTAGTTTAAGCTGACATGTTACTTTTAATAATATTTTATTAATTTTTATAAAGGACACCTGTCAACTCTATGATGAGCACAGAAGGAGTTACATATCTCTCCCATACTAGGTTGTAGAATGCACCTCTTCAATGCAATCACATTGCAGATTAAGATACACACTTGTTTCTGTTACTATTACATATATATAGCATAGCATTGTTCATATTTTACCCAAAACTTGAAGGTCTAAACATTGCTCCCATTCTGGAGGTAGTGGAGACTCAATGTGAAATCTCAATACCAATACCTGGTAGTTTTGATTTCTTCCTACCAACACCAATCTCATCACCATGCTTAGAATTTCCTGAATTCCAACTCCATTTTCTCTTCTTAGACATGTCTTCAAACATGTTCTTAAATCCTACAGGCCTGTAATATTGAACCAGAATGTGAGGGCAATGATGAGATATTAACAAACTAAACAATTGAGGATTAAACACTAATTAAATGGCCTATTGGGTTATGTAGTCATTATCTCACAAGGGTTAGAGGGGAGATGGTTAGAAAACAATTATTTGCTTCACTTGATTATTGTGATTATATGATATTTTATAGTGGGCGCAAAAGGAAATATGTAAAACCTTGGGTGGGTCAGCTTATTTATGATTGGTTAGAAGTTGAAAGAGAATATTATATATGGTGTTCCTACACTTGTTAAACAAATAACTTATGAAACTCCAACTATTGTTAAGCAAATAAATTATCAAGCTCCAATTATTGTTAAGCAAATAGATTATTAGACTCCAACCATTTGTTAAGTGAACACAAAGTATCTCCCTCCCTCCCTCCCCCACAATCTCCATTTTCAGTAAAGATAGAAGTAAGTTGAATATTCCTCCCTATATACAATATGCATTCTCAACAAGGAAGAGGTGGAGGAAAATGCCTAGCTGAATAGAATAGAGAACATAGATAAGTATAGAATGACATACAAACAAATGTAATTAAGGACAATATATATTTCTATAAGTTGTAGAGTAATTGTTTATCTGTGTGCCACTATGAAACCACATATCCTCAATTCTTGAGATAATTTCATTTCTTCATTTGTGTCTACTTATTTTACCTATTAAATGTTCTATATTTTCACACTATCCATCTCTAATTGGAATGGATGTTATGGATTTTGTTACAAGAAGGCAAGTTGTGATCTTAGGTTGCGTTAGTTATACTCCATGATACACCCTTGATTTTTCTTGTGGTCATAGATAAATGGGTGAAACTACAATGGGTTATGTGCTTGGCTGGATGCAATACTAGAGATTTTGTAGCTAGATCAACTGAAAATAAAATAGGCTAATATTTACCTGTACTTTATGCACACCAATGAATTGATGCACCTTCAAAGAAGAGCCAGCTCGACATATTGGGGCAACACATGTGATGTTGCAAGTTAGTTGTAGGTATACCTCTAGATTAAGACACCTCTGATAACCCACAAGAAGCACATAGCACCATTACCTCTAAATGTGTTGTGTGTCACCGCAACTCTTAATAGTTTTTTCTAAACACTAAAGCTACATAGAAACTTTGAGTATCATCACATCACAATATCATGTCTTCTATTATTAAATTAAATAAAATTAACAAATATAACTATTAAATATGGACACTTTTATGTTGAAGAGAAAAAACACGCCTTGATATTTTTAAGAACTTTAAACTAAATGAATAGAGTTGTCTATGAAACTCAAGCCTTATTGGTGAGACTCCTAGAACTACAGTACTACTAGAAGCATGCCTTATTATCATCAACTTATTCTTTATCTTGTTAATTGATGTACGACATGAGGTAGCAAAAGAATATTGTCAAGATATAGTTTCTATAATAATTTGAGCAATTTTATTGTGATTTTATACCCGAGTAATGAACACTCCTATGAGGATCGGCTTTACAAGCTCATAGAAAGATTTTGTGTACAATTGATAACAAGGACGTCCTTCCATAGGATTTGCAGGGTCTCCGATTATGACGTCAAATTGTTCATCTCTATTCTCGAGCTCAACCCCGCGTCGAAGAATTTCGATTAAAGCTTTAAACTTTAGCAGGAACCTAAGAAAATGAAGTATTAAAAATTGGTTACCTAGCATCATTGATAATGCGGTCAAAGAGAGAACTGCAAAACACTTCTATGTTCACAACAAGGTATTTGCGGCAAAAATCAACAACATCCTGGAAGTAACATTTTATTTAAGTTCAGAAATATTCAAAATAAAAGCAAAAAAACCATAAATTAATGGAGACATGCAATTAGACCTTATGGATGTCACACATCACCGCTTTCTTGACGTTCTTATGTCGTAATACCTCTCGAGCTATGGAGCCTTCGCCACCTCCCATAATGAAAACACTTGAGGATGAAATCACACATCATGACTACAAATTAGAATCATGAGAACCAAGTCTTTGTTGACTCTCAATTATTTATTACTAAAAGAATAACATACCAACATTGGATGACTTTTGAGGTAAGAATAACCATCTCCTAGATCTCAAGAGGCCCTCTTAGAAAGAATTTGTTTGTATTAATATCTAATATAGTTAAAACTTTAGTGTCTGATTGCTATGAGAACTAAAAGTTGCATGCAAATAGCTCCTCTCCATTGCAAATGTCGGGGACATTGCCACCACGTGGCTCTTGTTCTCGTAGCTCCGTCAGTGTCACAAACATCATAAGCATGGAAAATATGCATAATACTTATATAGATGATTCATTATAAGTATCGTCTATAATTGGAGTCATGGTACATTTTCTACCTGACATTGTTGTTCTTGATTGCTTACTTTGTTTTTCTAGTCATTATTAATTTAGATCTATTGTGCATTCTTATTTGTGTTCCAATTCGGGGTAGTAAATATTCATGCAATCACCTCAAAAAGCTTCCAAGCAAGAGGAAAATATGGATCAAGGCATAGAGAATGAAGGTCATGAGAACTCATCTTTCTTGGTCCGTGTTGTAGGTCAAAGGTGCTTAGTACATCATGTTTGGTAAATTTTCTTTATTTCTATGGAAGTATGCTTATTAATTTATTAATTTATTAACCATTATATGTATATTAAGAAGGCTTGAACTAGATTTGAACATCTTGGAGTCAATGCTTTGAATTTTAGTCCTAAATTCGACCATTTTTGGACTATAACATGCACAATCATGGACTCATTTAAAGCCACTTTAGATGCAACATAATACTGGAAAAACATAGAACCTATGACTTTAGGTGAGAATTAGGGGTACTTACCTAATGTATTTAAATATGAAGTAAAAAGACAAAAGATAGGTAATTGAATCAGATTCCATAATATATAGCATTTATGCTGAAAAAATATGTGTAAATGATTATAAAATTAGTTTCCGTGAAATTGGGTTTTCAAAATTTCAGCACATCATAACATATATGTTTGTGCAAGTGCAACAATATATGAGGTAAATGATGTTAATTTTGGATAAAATCTTGCATAAATATAAAGGACATATGGGCCTATTGCAACACTATTTATTCATATTTTTTCATGAATTATTTTTATTATTATTAATTATTGAAGTCAGAAAATCCTGAAATGAAAATGTTTTGTGCGGGTGCAACACTTTAGGGGAAAAAATTAATGAAATTATTGATTTCTATATATAATATTGTATAGCTTGCTCTCTTCTAGTGCACCATATATTTTTCTTGGGAAATAGTGAAGGAAATCAAAAGTTATATAATAAAAAAATCAATGTATCTATTTTCAAAAACCAACGTGTGTCATTTAGAAATTAATATTAAATAAATAAAACATACAATTCAAGGAAAATTTACATATTCAAAATAGTAAGATCATACTCTACAATATTCTTTTTTTCATAAAAAAATATTGTGTTTGTCAGAGAAAAACATGCCATTGAAATTGAGCATATTGATAGAGTTCTAAAAGATAGGCAATAGCCCTTGTTTATTTGTCCTAGCCAATAGGTTCGGTAGTTCGAAGCTATTTCCGAACATAATGACAAAACTTGTTCCCATCGAGTTTTCAAATTTTAAAAACACGCATATGTATTTTATCATTATTCATATCGCATATGCACTATAACACATATGTGTTTTTTTCTTTAGTAGCTTCGTATGAGAGTAAAAAAGATTAAATACCAAGTTAGTGGATAGTCTTTGGGATAAACACCATCTAAAAATAAAATATCATGGCAATTATTATCCCCTCCAAAGAGGTTTAGTGTGGAAAAAGGACGATGCTTAGGCTAAAATTTGTGAATTGCTATGGATAATGAGGTCAGATTATTGGAGGTTCAAGGCACTTGTCCATGGCACTTGTTCATGGAGCTTAAGACATAGAAGATGAATTTTAGACTTAATGATTGATTTTTATTGCCTAACCTTTATCTAAGGCTCAAAACTCATATCTAGCTCTAAAATATTCCTAATGGTAGCAACACATCCACTATGAGGATAAGGATTGTGAGATTATTTATGTTGTTTTGAAGCATTATTTTTGTCCGTGGACAAAAAAAATAATCTTTTAGGCCTAAGGCCAAGTTGTCATCTCTCGACTATTTTGAGGCTCCATGATGTATACATTGTGCTCGAGAACTCATAATCATACTAATATTCCCATGTGGAGGACAAATATTTTCTTAAGACATGATTTTTTTCGTTCAAGGCATCATTCTTGGGTCAAGATTCGTATAAAATTAATTTAGGGCCTACGGATTAGGGTTAATCCCACAACTATGTCTGGGATATGCTTATGAATTCATGTATGGTGGATCAAATTTCATTCTTAAAACTATATTCTAAGAATTTTTCTTTATGTACAAGGCCTAGGTTTCCTACCTTAACAATGACCAAGACCCATGGATTCATATATTGTATCTAAAACCTTCTAACAACATCCATGCCACCACTCGAAGGAAATTCTAACTTCAAGATGTCATGGCTGGTCATTTGAGGTGTTTTTCATGGTCATGGATTCTTGGAATATTTTTTTAGAGCCCAATCCCAATGTTTACTCCCCCAACAATTCAGAAGGCCACACGACCCATACCTAGTGCTTGTAAGTCATGTGAGGTGATTCTAGGTATCATCATTTTAGACCTTGGATGGATATAATATTCCTTTATGGAATAAGGCTCAGGTTTACTTTGTCAACCATGTGTAAGGCCTTGAGAACCATGTCTACTATTTAAATCCTTTCGATTGCATGATTATCCCTATTTTTTGGGTAGGGATACCATCAATAGGTCCTCTGTGGTGGTTTGAAGTGTCCTTATTGACCTTCAATGACCAAGGGATTCATTTAGGGCCCATGTTTTGGATTTCCTCCCATTTCCATGCATATGGCCTTGAGACCCATAACTACTGTAAAAAAATCCTAATTTCTTGCATATCACTAATCTAAGGCCAAAGACCTCCTAGAGAGGTCATGTGTGGTGGCTTGATACATTATTCTTTCCTGTGGATCCCTAGAAGCTTCCTTTAGTGCCTACAACCTGCGTTTATCAATCGCTCAACCATGTCAAGGGTCTCTAAACCCATAATTAGTGATTAAAACAACCTAATGGTTTCAACGCCCACACACAAATCTAAGAATGGCCTCAATAGGTAACATATGGTTTTTTAAGGTGTTATTAGTGGTCCTAGATGCCTAGAAGCTTCATTTAGGGCCTAAAGTATAGGTTTGATCCCTTGACAATGTCTAAGACCCCATGACCCTCCCTCCCACTTATATTTATTCCCCTCCAACCAATACCTTCCCTTTATAATTGTCCTCCCTCCATCTCCCCCCCCCTCATATCTCTCCCCTACCCATCCCTCCCTTCCCCTTATATTTCTCCTCCCTTCATCCCCCCTGATATATGTCCCCTACCCATCCCTCCCTCTCATGATTCCCTCTACTCCTTCCTCTCCCTCTTTGAATCCCCCCTACCTCTTAACCAATTTAATGTTGGGCCATGAGCCACCCCATAGACCATCTAGATGGAACTCTTGGGAGTCTAAATGGTATTATAATGGGATAATGGTGCCATTATATGTTTTTGGATGGGAGGGATGGGTCTCTGGACATTGACTATAGTCATGGAAGAGAAGACAATACATCCCTAAATCAACACACATGCCTTATATATAAATATTTGGCCTTTAGTGGGATATGGGTGTCATTATGAGGTTATATGCACTAAGGATGGGTCTTAGGGTCTTAACCATGGTAATGGGACAATAGTGTAACATAAACAAGTATTAAACCACTACACATGCCCTTTAAAGGGGATATTTAGCATTAATATGGGATATATGTGTCATTAGACTATTTTTTCCATTGAAGATTGTTCGTGAGGCATTGACCATGGTCATATAGGAACCATTATGAATATTTCCAGACAAGAGATAGTTCTAAAGACACTACCATGGTCCAAGGATAGGTCTGGAGGTCTTAACTATGGGTATGGGTTCCATTATAAGGTTATCAAGTTTAAATATTTGATATGCACCAAATCACAAATGTGATTTAGAGATCACGTAATACAAACTACCCATTAATAAAAAAGCGGTGTATCCATATCGCATATGTGATATAACACATATGTGATAAAAATGACATGCGTTATATTGCATATGCGATACGTGTTTTATAAAAATGTTGGTTTGTGTGCTGTGGGCCAGGTTTACTGTAGAAAAAGAAATAATTTTTCATAACCCACGCACATAGAACTATTCAACCTGAAATTTAATCATTTCTTACACAAATTCATAGGTTTTGTACAAGTTTGGGTGGATTTCAATGGGGAATGTACGTAATAGAGGTCGAAAGTCAGTGAGGAAGGTTCTTACACGGGAAGAATCTAAAAATCAAAAGTAAAAGAAGAGGGGAGACACAAGAAATCATTGGCATTAATTAGATGAGCAAATACATCACATTCTGGTTCAACATATACCTGGCGTAGAGGCTAAGGAAGATCATGTGACATTAAAGGAAGCTAGTTATAAGGGAGATGACATTATTGGTCCATTATTAAGTGGACAATATTTTCAAGAGTTCAATAATTATGTTCCTCGTGATGAAAATGTGACTCTGCAAAAACCATGCCAGGTGGTTTAGTCTCCTAATCGAATGTCTCAACCTATAGTTGATATAAACGTCACTCCAATATTTCAAACGACAAGAAATATCACATAAAAATGAAAGAGAACTCCTAAATGTATACAATTGGATGGGAGCGAATTGACTTACATAGAAGGTAAGGTGTCTAAATGCACTATCCTTCGTCATTGTTCTCAAATAATGAAACAATATTTTGATAACAAATCTGAAGCTGGTAAATGGCAATTGTTTTTAGCTTTGCTTTAATATAGAAATATGGAAAGTGTTAGAAGAAAGTTAGGCATAAGAACATTGAAGAATATCAAATAAAGTAATCAAATTTTTAAATCTCTTGCTACTGCATTCACATCAATTGGTAAAAAAACTTGTTCACAGGACTGTAATGTGGCTCGCCGCGTATTGGCTGAATCAATTGTATGTAGATCCACAAAACAATGTCGTTTACTTAAATGCACATCACAAATTGTGCCTTTACATCCAAAGACACTTAAAAAATATTCAATAAGAAGAGACAACCTTGATGTAGAGGGACAAATGGAAAGATTATGGGAATTCAGCGGTAGGTTTCCCTGCAAAGACATGAAGTTAGTCGAAGCCGTGAAGAGAATAGTGCACAAGTTTTGGCACAATAAAGGATAGGTCTTCTTCTAACACAAAGGATGTTTTAAAAATAATGTAGGGGTTCTATGAAAAATGAAACTCATGTTAAACATTATCTTGACATGAAACAAACTCAATTGTTCGAGATGTTTAAAGTTTCCCATGTAGAGCTAAGGCTTGGATAAAAATATTTTGAAAAATCCAAGCCTTGGTATGTTAGAATCAATACCATCCAGAACACTTGTTGTTGTAGATACCGCATAGAGTTTGATTTATATTATCATACATTTACACATATACGTCGTTTTTGCATCCTAACCATGTGCAAGAATGCTCAAGTACAGTACTGCCAATGTCATCCAGACATTTCATCCATAGCATAATGTGTCCGAGGAAAGATGGAAAAACACATTAATTAAAACAATGTGTATAGGGTTCTTGCAGCAATTGTGGTGGGCTATCATTATGGTATGATTGCATCCATGAGAGTGAATATCAAGCATTTGAGATTGCAATTGTTGAGAATCAAAACTATCAGTATGAGACATATCATCTACATGATGGGAAAGAAAGAAGGAAGATTAAATTTGTGACTTCACAGGTGACTTCATGTACATTTTTTTACGTTTTTTTATAACACTGTTTATTTTTTTACACCAGGTGCAAGTATGTGATTTTATTTCAGAGTTTCGTGGAAATATCCAACAGTACATTCAACATGTCGATATGGCACGGTGGCAAGATGAGCAATTCAGAATATTCCAGGACACCTTCTCTCTCGAAAAAATACTATCAATGGTTGAATTTGTGGAAAATTACACTATACAACCACAAAATGAAATACAAAGTCAATACTATCACTCAGAGCAGGTGAGTATAATGGTCCATATCACGTATCGACATGGGCCAGATAGTAATGAAGAGAAACATGTGATACTGAAAGAAAGTCACTTCTACATAAGTGACGACCAGACCCATGACATCCATTACATGCAACATTGCTTTAAATTATTCTATGATCATGTGATAGATATGGATATACCATTTTATCATCATTTTATTTGGTCAGATGGTTGTGCTGGACAGTTCAAGAATGCACGTGTATTTCAATGGTTGTGTTTGTTGCACATAAAATACAAGGTGCCATATATATGGAACTACTTTGAAACTGGTCATGTAAAAGGAGACCATGATGGTTTTGGTGCATGCATAAAAACTTCCATTCAAAGGGAAGAGATGAAGTTTACAGGTGCTCACCTTCGAGACGTTGCATCTATAGTGAAATGGTGTGTCTCTGTCATGGGAGAAAAAGAAACAAGGAAACACCTACTGCAGATAATATTATGGGGGGTGAAAAATGTGGATAGATCCAAAACACATAGGGTGAACACAGTGCATGGAACTCGACAATTTAATTCAATTATAAGCTCAAACAACTCAGCCCTACAAATTCGGACAAGATTGAAGGCTTGCTTTTGCAGTTCCAGTAGCATCGATGAATGGGATGATTCTGAGTATACAAATACAATTGATACATGGGATTGAGTGACACTTGGCACCGATTTCAAGGTGTTTAATGAAATAGAACATTTGGAATATGATCATACACATATTTCTACAAATTATGATACAAAAATGGAATCATACAAGAAGGTATAAAAAAAGTAAATTAGTAGTACTTGAATTAGAAATTTAATTTATGTATTGTTAACTCGACCTAAGTAGAATTTAATTTATGTAGAAATTATAAATGCAAGACCTGATTTAAAAAATGCATTGTTAACTCGACCTATTTCCTTTCACATGTCAGATATATGCAATGGTTTCCCCAAAAAATAATGAATGGGGTTCTGACTATTGGTTGGCACATTGCTTAGAGGGGAAACAAACCATTCTCTAACCTGTTACAGATGATGAAAATATTGAATTCCCAACTATCTTGATGGTTATAAAAGGGGAGTACTTGACACTAGAAGCACAATAGAAAAGGAAGGGTGGGTATGTATATCAAGATTATAGACTAGGAGCTATTGTATACCATTTCACCAACCTAGTAGTTGGTATAAACATCAAGCTGTGCACACTTCCGAACAAAAATAATTCACATGTATGATACTTTCTAATTCATATAGATCACAAAATATTGATGGACACCATCGGCAATAGAGATGATCCATATGGCCTACTTGACTGAGTGCATTGTCAGGTGTTACTAGATTTTCCAGTGTGGCTAGATTGTCAGGTGCGTTATTTAAACTTTAAAGTGCATGCTCAAGCACAATTTCAATTATTTAGACTTAGTTTATTCTCAATGTAATAAATATGTGATTGACAGATACCATTCATAGACATAATACTATTCAAAGGATATTAGACACTATAAACATGATCCTACAACCTCAGTTGAGTTATGTATAAATCATGTTTGCACATTTTCATTGGGTTCTCTTTACTTTCTTATGAGAGTACTAATGTTTATCCTTTCATGTGTCTAGGATACAAACACCATATATGGCACATTGCAAGCACCAAGAACAACCCATTTTATTTAGACACCAGCAAATAGAAATTGGAAAATAACATTCTCTCGAGTTGTTGCAATTTACTTTTCTTGATGTTTTTTATATTAATGTACATTTAATTACATTGTTGGGTCAACTCTTGCAAATATTTCATTGGTGGGTCAACACTGAAAACCCATCAATCGTGCATGTTTTGGTAGGGTTCCCATATCGACCTTTCCCATATAGTCTTGTAGGATCCAACATCATGCAATTTTGCCGCTCCGTTTGTTTTTTCGCTCCTGAACCGAAAGTCACTAAGTGTCCCTGAATGACATTTTCATATGAATTTCAACTCAACATAACTCTAAAATCGGAGGTCGGATCGATGAACCATTGAATCCGTTGGTATACTGGCATGCGATTACCTTTAGATGGCCCTCTCCCTTATGTTTTCAAGGCCTGATGACTTCATTGTGCATCGGATTTCGTAAAATAGGGTTTTGCTCAGTTTCCTTCAATGCAACTCTTGTATTGGTGGGCCAACTCTGCAAAAGCCTCAACCATGCCTGTGTTCATAGGGTTCCCATATCATCATAGAGATCACACGCTATTTTAATCTTGTACTAAAGTATAATCCAACAACCTGTGTAATAAAACTAGGGTTAACAAATTGAGACATGGAACTACAAACTAGAGTTTTTATGACCTCTTTAGGTTTGAAGATCAAATTAGATTGGTTGGTATCATTAAGTAGAAACCAAAAGGCCATATACCTAGGGTATTCACATACATGAAACAAATTGAATAGGGTTGAACATGGATCACGAGTGGAAGTTCACATGCATGCATGACTTAGAAGTAGAAACACATGTACATGAATAACAAGCAAAACCAACTAAGGTTTATATGACCTCTTTAGGTTTATATCATTAGATTAGTTTTATGACCTAGTTACAAGTTATGATACAGAACTAGGGTTTTATGACCTATTTACAAGTTATGTGATGGAACTAGAAACACATGTACATGTACAAATTGAAAACCAACTAGGGTTTCATGAACTAAAAATTGCATGTTATAACTAGGGTTGAGAAGTTATGAAATGTAACTAGGGTTTTATGATGACTTTAGGTTTGAAGATCAAATTAGATTGGTTGGTATCATTAAGTAGAAACCAAAAGGCCATATACCTAGGGTATTCACATACATGAAACAAAATGAATAGGGTTGAACATGGATCACGAGTGGAAGTTCACATGCATGCATGACTTAGAAGTAGAAACACATGTACATGAATAACAAACAAAACCAAGGTTTATATGACTTCTTTAGGTTTATATCATTAGATTTGTTTTATGACCTATTTACAAGTTATGAAATGGAACTAGGGTTTTATGACCTCTTTACAAGTTATGAGATGGAACTAGGAACACATGTACATGTACAAATTGAAAACCAACTAGGGTTTCATGAACTACAAATTGCATTCTATAACTAGGGTTGAGAAGTTATGAGATGGAATTAGGGTTTTATGACCTCTTTAGGTTTGAATATCAAATTAGATTGGTTAGTATCATTTAAGTAGAAACAAAAAGGCCATATACCTAGGATATTCACATACATGAAACAAAATGAATAGGGTTCAACATGGATCACAAGTGGAAGTTCACATGCATGCATGACTTAGAAGTAGAAACACATGTACATGAATAACAAACAAAAAAAACTAAGGTTTATATTATCTCTTTAGGTTTATATCATTATATTAGTTTAATGACATATTTACAAGTTATGAGATGGAACTAGGGTTTTATGACATCTTTACAAGTTCTAAGATGGAACTAGAAACACATGTACATGTATAAATTGAAAACCAACTAGGGTTTCATGAACTACAAATTGCATGCTATAACTAGGGTTGAGAAGTTATGGGATGGAATTAGGGTTTTATGACCTCTTTAGGTTTGAAGATCAAATTAGATTGGTGAGTATCATTTAAGTAGAAACCAAAAGTCCATATACCTAGGATATTCACATACATGAAACCAAATGAATAGGGTTGAACATGGATCACAAGTGGAAGTTCACATCCATGCATGAATTATAAGTAGAAACACATGTACATGAATAACAAACAAAACCAACTAAGGTTTATATTACCTCTTTATATTTATATCATTAGATTGGTTTAATGAAATATTTACAAGTTATGAGATGGAACTAGGGTTTTATGACATCTTTACAAGTTATGGGATGGAACTCGAAACACAAGTACATGTAAAAATTGAAAACCAACTAGGGTTTCATGAACTACAAATTGCATGCTATAACTAGGGTTGAGAAGTTATGAGATGGAACTAAGGTTTTATGACCTCTTTAGGTTTCAAGATCAAATAAGATTGATTAGTATCATTTAAGTAGAAACCAAAAGGCCATATACCTAGGATATGCACATACATGAAACAAAATGGATAGGGTTGAACATGGATCACAAGTGGAAGTTCACATGCATGCATGACTTAGAATTAGAAACACATGTAAATGAATAACAATAAAAAACAAGGTTTATATCATTAGATTGGTTTTATGACATATTTACAAGTTATGAGATGGAACTAGGGTTTTATGACCTCTTTACAAGTTATGAGATGGAACTAGAAACACATGTACATGTACAAATTGAAAACCAACTAGGGTTTCATGAACTACAAATTGCATGCTATAACTAGGGTTGAGAAGTTATGAGATGGAACTAGGGTTTTATGACCATATACCTAGGCTATGCACACACATGAAACAAAATGAAAAGGGAAAAATTAAGATACTTATATGAACAATTTAATCCCATTGTCAATTGAAATCATCATTATAGAGTTTAGATTTGTATGTGTTTTGTAGCAAGTTTCAAGAACGAATGTATCATATTCGATGGAATTATTATTTACCCTTTATGTCCAATCAATGCACCTTCATAATAAGAAATAAGCATTTTAACAAACTTCATATTTTGTTTACAAAGCAACTGTAAATAAATTATTTAAACTCATAATTTGTAGTTTGAGGTAAAGATGGTAGGGTAAGGTTCTAGGGTAGTCTAGGATGGTGTATAGTATGGTGTTAGTATGGTATGGTATGGTATGGTATTATGTTATGATGTTAGTGGTATGGCTATGATGTTATGATGTTAGTGTATGGAATTTAGGTAGTGTATTGTATGGTTATTATATTACTAGGGTTTCATGACCTCTTTAGGTTTGGATCATTAGAATGGTTAGTATCATTTAAGTAGAAACAAAAATTCCATATACCAAGGCTATGCACAAACATGAAACAAAATGAATAGGGTTGAACATGGATCACAAGTGGAAGTTCACATGCATGCATGACTTAGAAGTAGAAATGCATGTATGATGTTAGTGGTATGGATATGATGTTATGATGCTAGTGTTATGATGTTATGATGTTAGTGTATGGAATTTTGGTAGTGTATGGTATGGTTATGATGTTAAAAAGTTTATGATAGCCAAACATGGGTTGTTAATTGAACCATGATCTTTGTATTTCATTAAGGATGGATTTCTAAAGTTACATATCTTTTTTATTTTCATAGATACAATTGATTTGTCTTTGTATTGTATGCAGTTTTTCTTATCTTTGTAGGATGTCCTGAACAACTTATGATGTGGTGTCTAGTCATTATCTCCCATAGTGTTGATCTAGTGATTATCTCCCATGGCTTAATTAATGGTTACTTGATCTTAGTTGGACGAGTCATAAATTATTCCTTGAAGTATTGGATATCTTCAAATATTTAGTAGGATATGTCATGATAAGGTCTATAATATCATAATATCACATAGGTGAACCACACATTATCATTTTAATTAAACACATACTGAAATAAAGACATAGGTAAACATATCTGAAAGGCATATAATAAATATCATGATCGAAAATCAATTCAACCATATATATAAATTTGAACCTTGCTTTATATTACATATATAATGTTTTAAAATTTGGCATGCCATGACCAGAATACAAAATCAGATATTACTAGACAAAATACACAATGGAGGAAAAGATAAAAGAAAGGATTATGAAACTGATTTTGGAACAGTATCGTACAAATGCAAGGATAAGAAATTAAAATTTTCTAATAGTGAAAGTAAATATTCTTCATGAGTTAAAGTAAGGTCACACAAAGAAAAGTATAAATACACTAATGAAAGTAGTGAAAGCGAGAAAGGTCCTAGAAAGAAGAAGTATAAACCATATGAAGAGATTTCAGGACAATTTAAAAATATCAAACCTCCTATGTTTAATGGATAACTAGAAAAAGGTGATGAAGCCGAGGCTTGGCTATCGGGTATGAAAAAGTACTTTCATATTTCTAACTACTCTGATAGAATGAAATCCCAGATGGCTATCTACAACCTAACCATAAGGGATGACATCTTGTGGTAGGACATAAAAAACACTCAAAAACCTTATTGAAAAATATTTAAACTGGAGAGTCTTTAAAAATAACTTTAAAAGGAAATTCTTATATGAACACTATTATCAAGAAAAAACTAAAGAGTTTTATGAACTTACACTAGGTTCATTGTCAATGAAATATTTTTAAATAGTAAATTTTAAGTTTATTAAGATATGTACCATACATAATTGACAAAAATCCTAAGATACAGATGATTCTAAGATGAATGCCTACTAGTTCAAGGACATAATTGAATTTGATAATACACAGACCCTTGAAGAGGCAATGAGAAAAGATAACTTATGTTACAAACAAAGCAAGAATAAGAAATAATACATACCTAATTGGAAAAGCAAGAGAAATAGTAACTTTGTTCATAAAAGAAAACGTTTTAAACCTAATAAAAGCTACGGAAATAATTCTCAGAATTTCTCTAAGAATAATTCTCAAGGAACATATTTTAAAAGTAAAATACAACAAAATATTACAGCACCAAAAGGTAGAGATATGCCTAATAACTATGTTAAAAACAATGAACAAAAAGAACCTGTAAATTGTTGGGAATGTCAGGGACCTCACTATGCGAAGGACTGTCCAAACATAAGGGAGAAACTACAACAATGTACATACCATTCAAAAGGAAGAAATAGTTCGTGACGTAGAAAATGAAATTCCTAGAATTAATGCAGCCTTCGAGAATCGACACGATGATCATCAAACCTCCAAGGTGGAAGTACAAGGTATGATACAAAACTAGTCTGTTTTTCTTTTGATTGATCGAGGTGCTAGTTTAAGCTATGTGTCACCTAGCATAGCAAAAAAATGCAATTTACCTTTGAAAAAGTTTGAAAAGTATCGGTTGGTTCAATTAGCTACAGGAACCAAAATAAAAGTAGTTAATTATGTTGAACGTTGTGAAATGTTTATGAGTCAGTTTAAAATTCAAGTAAAGTTAAATGTATTACTGTTAGTGTCTTATGATTTTTTAATAGGTATGGATTGGATGGAAATCCACCAAGCAGTTTTAAATTGTTTTGAGAAAACATTTACCTATTTAAATGATAAAGGAGAAAGAATTACAGTTAAAGGGATACCTAGGAAAGTTTCTGTTAGAAAAATCTCAACATTGCAAATGTGAAAGGATGTAAGGAAAGGATGTAAAGTATTTTATGTACACATGATAAACAATGGAAACATGGATAAGGAAGATAAGCTGAAATTCGATGATATTTCAATATTACAAGATTTCTTAGATGTTTTCCCAGAAGAAATTCCAGGATTACCTCCAAAGGGAGATCTAGGTTTCACTATTGAGTTAGTACCAGGATTTGTACCTAATTCAAAGGATCCTTATCGAATGAACATATTAGAACTTAACGAATTAAAAATTCAACCAAAAGATATGGTAGACAATAATTATATAAAACCAAGTTTAATCCCTTGGGGAGCACCTTTCTTATTCACCTTAAAAAGAAATACGGTACATTACGTTTATGTATAGACTACCTTCAGCTGAAAAAAAATGATAATTAACAACATATATCCTTTTCCCCGCGTCGATGATCTATTTGATTAGATACATGAAGAAACGATATTTTCAAAAATAGACTTGAGATATGGATATCATCAAGTCAGAATTAAAGACGAATATATTTTTAAAACTACTTTCAGAACCTGATACAAGCATTATTATTTTGTAGTTATTCCCTTTGGGATAACAAATGCTCCATCCACCTGTATGTGCTTAATGAATAGTGTATTAAGTAAATACTTAGATAAATTTGTAGTTGTCTTCATAGATGACATATTAATTTATTTGAAAACAAAAGAAGAATATGATGAACACTTGCAAATAATACTACAGGTTCTAAGAGAACATAAACTATATGCTAAATTCAATAAATGTGAATTCTATAAAGATAAAATACAGTATCTAGGTCATGTGATATCCGAGGAAGGAATATTAGTAGAACCATATAAGATAAAATAAATAATGAGATGGCTTGTTCCCAAATATGTAAAGGATGTACGATCGTTCATGGTAATTACAAGTTATTGCCAGAAATTCATAGAAGGATTCCGCAAAATCTCGAATCCCATAAAATATTTGAAGAAAAAGGAAAAAATATTTGTATGGGATCAAAAGCGTGAAGAAAGTTTTAATAAATTAAAATAACTATTAATCACTACACCTATACTAAAAATAACATATCCAGACAAGGATTTCCTTGTGTGCACCAATGCATGCAATGAAGGCTTGGGTAGAGTACTAAAACAAGAAGGTCATGTGATCGCTTATGAATCAATGAAGTTAAAAACACAGGAAAAAAATTATTCCACTTATGATTTAGAAATTCCTGTCATTATTCATGCTCTGAAAATGTGGCGCCATTATATAATTGGTAAAATATTTCTGTTAATGTTTGATAACATAATCTTGAAATATTTATTTGATCAACAAAATATGAATGCAAGGCAAGCTAGATGGTTATATTTCCTTGTCGAATACGATTTCGAGATCAAACACATGAAAGGGAAGGAAAACAAAGTGGATGATGCCTTAATAAGAAATGCAAGAATGAATTTATAGCTTCCAGTAGTAGTTATAAAATGGAATTAGATGATAAATTGGAAGAAGGGATAAAAATGGACAAATAATACCAATAAGAGAAAAAGTAACTGATAATGAATCTGAAAATGTAAAAGTAGATTATTTTTTAAATGAAAAATGATTAATATTGTATAAAAACAGGCTATATGTACCTAACATACCAGAAATTAAATTGTTGTTTTAAATGAAGCACATAAAAGTCCTTATTTCGGACATCCAGGGTATCAAAAGATGATAACAATGCTAAGAAAAGAGTACTCCTAGCCTAATATGAAGAATGAAGTGGTTGAATATATAGCCAGGTGTATAGAATGTCAGCAAGTTAAAGCTAAGCATCAACACCCAGCAAGTCTTTTGCAACCACTGCCAATTCCCAATTGGAAATGGAAAATTATCAGTCTTGATTTTATAACTAGATTGCCTAAAAGTCAAAAGAAAAAAATTGA
Organism: Pseudotsuga menziesii; assembly: GCA_001517045.1. Taxonomy (NCBI): domain Eukaryota; kingdom Viridiplantae; phylum Streptophyta; class Pinopsida; order Pinales; family Pinaceae; genus Pseudotsuga; species Pseudotsuga menziesii. The sequence goes on from LPNX011085470.1 coordinate 97,949, forward strand.
TTCTATAATGGTAGTGGTAGACAAAATAAGAAAGGAAACACATTTTATACTTGTTAAAAAAACTCATAAGGATGCTAACATTGCTGACATATTTATGAAGGAAATTTTTCAGTTGCACGGAATTCATAAGGTAATAATTTCTGACAGAGATCCTAAGTTTACTAGTAATTTTTGGAAATCATTGTTTAAAGGACTAGATACTAAATTGAATTCCATTATTTCTTATCATTCATAAACGAATGGACAAATATAAATAGTCAATCAAGTTCTAGAGGACATGTTACATATGTATGTTAGAGACTATCCAAAGAAATGGGAATATTATTTGCACTTAGTCGAATTTGCGCATAATAATCATTATCAAGCTTAAGCTAAACTAAGTCCTTTTGAAATATTGTATGGTAGGAAATATAATACTCCAATTTCATGGAGTAATCCGGTTGACAGATTGATGTTAGGACCTGACTTGTTAAAAGAACTGGAACTAACAGTGAAACAAATACAAAGCAATTTGAAAACTGCTCAGGACAGACAAAAGAGTCATGAAGACCTGAAAAGGACTCAGAAATTAATCCAAGTATGTGAGCATATATTTGTCAAGGTGAAACCCTGAAAGAGCTCCTTTAAGTTGGGGATTTGTTCTAAATTAGCACCTAGGTATTGTGGACCATTCAAAATATTGGCAAGAGTTGGAACAATGCCATATTAGTTAGCTTCTCCACCTAATATTAGAATACATAATGTATTTCATATTTCCATATTGAAAATTTATGTACACGATGCTACTCATGTGATCGACTCGAATTTTATTTTGGTAGAACCCGAAGGATATTTTCAGGTGGAACTGAATGGTATTCTCGATAGGAGGTAAATGTTTCTCCAGAATCACACCATTGGACAGGTAAAGGTACAATGGAAGCACCTCAATCCATATGAATCAACCTGGGAATTGGAGAGTGATATGCGGGGGGAGTATCCACCTACGTTCCAGGAATACTCAGAATAAACTTAAGCAACATCGAGGATGTTGTTGAACTTAAGAGGGGGTTTTTGTAACCCACATAGAACTAAAAAATAAATATTTTTATTTATTTGAGAAAAAAATATGCTAAAAGTTATTGTAAAGTTTTTATGACTAAGTTGGTCGAGGATGAATGCAATTGAATATTTTATTTATTTAAATAATTAAATGAAGAGAGACATATCCAAAGGATACTATTGAAAGAGTGTCTGCTTACCCACTAAGAGGAATGAGCAGCTATAGAATTCTAAATCACAAGTGAAAACACTAGAAATTCACTTTCTAGTTGTTGCAGGAAAAAAAATCCCTAAAAATGTGGTCATGTTCCCTAAGAGGAGCAACTGAGAAGGTGTCTCATTTAATTTCAAAACTAACTCAAAGACCTAGGCAATCTTATAAATACCATCTAATTGAGGAGGAGGCTCATTACATTCTATTCCAAGTGAATGAAACTTGTGACAGTTGCAAACAGAAAAGTAAGGAACACAAGGAATTCTATGAAGGGGTAGCTAAAATGAAATTTTTTAGAGTTAAGTCTTCTATTGAGTGCTAAGTTGCAGAGATTATCTATGTGGGTTTTTACATAGCATGTTTGTCCTAGTGGTTTAGTGAACAGTCTCGGGGATCCTAAGGAAAGTGATCTTGGATGCTTTCAGGAGACAGTTGGGAGGAACAGTATCCTTTGGATGTTTGTCTCCCTTTGGTAATTATTCACGTTCTAAGCTATTTGGTTATTATCTGTAATTTTATTTTAATTCTATATTTGAAAGGTCATGGATGTTGATGGAATTCTATAACTATTAACTACTTTTAATTTAGATCTAGTTAAACGAAGCATCGTTATTTATATTGTTTTGTGAACAATGTTATAGTCTCTACAAAGTTTAATGTTAATTGCACCTTAATGCACCTGCTTTGTGAAAGAAAATATGTAGCTATTTTCCTAAGAGTTTATAATCAGTTTTTGAGTTTATTATAATATTTTTCCTTAAGGGATCAATTAATATTTAGAGTCATAGATTAGGATAATATTTGTTATGTAAACAATTATTTCCTTTCCATTTAGTTCTTATTTATTATATATTCAAATTCTTAATTAAAAATTGAGCTTCTAACCTAAGTTAGAAACCTGCACTACGATATCACTTATCTTTTAATATAAAGAGGATCATATAACTCGTATGGTATATAGTTTTCCTCTCTAGCTCTATGTCCTTTAAAAGTAAACTCAAGTTCAAAGTTACAGAAAGTATCCATTACATCCAAAAGGCTCAATAATTATACAGAAGTTTAAAACTAGGTTTTAAAGACTCAAATTAAAACCTATACAATAATAAATATAAGTTCACAGAGATTTATTATGTTCTATATATATTAGTGTGTGTGTATATATATACACCAATATATATATA
>LPNX011085470.1:100568-110745 GCA_001517045.1 Pseudotsuga menziesii
ACTATTAAAACCATTTACATATAAAACATTTAACCTGTAAGTTAAAGAAAAAACAAGCCAAGGTTTCAAACCTTGTAACCTTTCGACACACGAAGGCAGGTTTATTATAGTTAGGGATTAAAATATTAACGTTGAACTAAAATCAAAATTAGGAATTCATTAACAAATCCTTATGGCTCAAACCATATTAACTATATAAATAACATTCACTTAAAGAAGGGTAGAGATTCATCAGCCTGCATTACTTAGTGGCCTCATAGCCCTAAAATCATCTTTGACAAACAGAGTAACAAATCAAAGAAGAAACCTTAAATAGGATTTTCCATAATACTATTGACATGTTGTTACAGGATGTAAGTCATTTTAGTTTTTCTACTGCAATATCCATTTTCAATTCTAACATTAGTAAAATCATTGAGGATAAAGTGTAACAATGCGCACAGCTCTATTCCACACACACACCTTATGACTTCATCACTTAACCCAAACACTAAAATCATATTTCACATATGAACATAGGGCTATCTACTTAAACAATTATCGATATGGTAGTGGCCTCACAACCCTAATTTCATCATTTTGTAAAAATAATCGAAAATAGAGAAATGGACTCACAGCCTTAACAATACACTTATCAACTACTGCAACAACTAAGTGCTAGAAAATGCAAACAGAATTTCAGCCTTAAAAAGGTTTTACTAGAAAAATGAAACTACAGAGTCAAAAATCGAGATAACATTAAGAAATTGAAACGATTGTGTAAGTACAACAATAAACCCTTATGTGAGTCTCTTATAAAAATAAACATTTACAAGTTTTAGAGTGACATTTGAACAACTGTTCAAACACTCCACAAAATAAGAAATCTGTATTTTAAATCCATAGAAAGATAAGTAAATACATTAAATTCCTTCAACTTCATGGTCAAGGAAGACCTTTTCAAACCATTATTAAATGCCACAAGGAAAAACCAAGAATATTTCCATTTTTTTAATGACAAGGAAAGAAGGGAAATTGTCTATGCCATGAGAACGATGGTCAAGCCACAGATCCACAATCCATGGAGCTACAAAAATAAGGTGGCAGGTATTACCAAGACCGAAAGTTCACCAACATAGTGACCATTAAAAATCCAAGTGCAGCAACCCATTTTTGAAAACCTCCTACACATGAAAACCTTCAGAGTTCAAATAAATTTATGTAAATCATTTTTATATCATGAAAAAAAAATTGTAAACCAGGGAAGGACTTACCCTGTAGATTTTTAAAAAGCCCTCTATGGCAGAAATAAATTTGTCACCAGGATCACCACTTCATGGAACGAGATCCACCCAAACAAGCTTCACTTGCGCAGACAAGGTTGAATGGTTTCAAGGAACAAGAACCTCATCTCCTCCACTGTCGAAAGACATCGTGGAGCTACACAGCTATGTAGGTAGAGACCGGTTGAGCCACACAGAGAACAATAGAATGCATTACAGAGACAGAGCTTCAACGACAAGACAATAACATTTTATGAGGAATATTAAACCCCTAGGGTTTATGTGTTGACAAGTGCAATGATCAATGTTCGGGTACACAGGGTACTCCCAAAAGACCAAACACCTAGAGCAACTACTTCACACAAATAGATCACAGATCAACACACCGATGTTTGTCACGTGGTTAAAACCCTCGAGAGGGAAACAATCCATGGCCCCAGCTAAATAGATACTTGGAGCAATTTATTATGCAAAATAAAGAAAGTTTCATGAGCTTCTCATAATCGATCAACTATCCAAGGACCCTCTATGCTCTTTAAATAGAGATCATAGACCAATCAGGTGTTAATCCACGGATCGATGGTAGGTATGATCTAAGAGAATTTGAACCGTCAGATCACTCTATGTCTAGAACATATCGTGACCATCGGATTAGAATATTTACAAATGCATACTAATGCATACTAAAGAAACACACTTTTACCTAACAGATATATTACACAAGTTGATCTTAACTAACTCCTAAGTGTCTAAATATGCTAACATCCCCCATTAAGAACAACTTGGGATAGGATTGAAGGATTTACAAAAGTGACACTATTAGGAGAAAGAAGGAGGCATTAGAGCCTATCCCCCCTTAAGGACACATTCCTAAACACCTAACATAGACCGAAGTTTAGAAAACTTTGCTTCTGTAAGAGACTTAGTGAAGATGTCTGCAACTTGATCATCTATAGGGCAATAGAGAACTTCAATAACACTATCATGAACAAGATTTCCGATGAAGTGCATGTGTATCTCAATGTGTTTGCTACGCTGATGTAGAATTGGATCTTTGGCAAGCTTGATGGCACATTCATTGTCGCACCAAAGTGGAGTAGTTTGTTGCTGCTCGAATCCAAACTCTAAAAGGATCTGTCGAAGCCATAAAGCTTCCTGACTAGCATTAACTACAGCTCGATATTCTGGTTCTACTGAAGAAAGAGCAAGTTCTTGTTGTTTCTTACAAGCCCAAGTGATAGGTCCGGATCCCTTACTGAAAACATAACCTGCAGTAGACTTCTGATCATTAGGATCACCGACCCAATCTGAATCATTGAAACCAACCAACAAAGGTTTCCCCCCTGTACTGTAATGAATCCCAAACTAAATTGTGCCTCAAATATATCGAAGTATTCTTTTTGCTACTTTCCAGTGACTTTCATGAGGAGTTTTCATATAACGGGCAACACGACCAACGGAAAAGGAAAGGTTGGGATGGGAATGAGTCAAGTATAAAAGACTACCAACAATCTAACGATACAAGGTGGCATCTACTTCAGGGGAAGTACAAGTGGCAGAAATTTTGACTCCAGAATGGAAGGGAGAAGGGGTTGGTTTACAATATTCCATGTGGAAGCGACGAAGAAGGTCACAAGCATACTTAGACTGGGAAAGAAAGATTCCTTCTTTGGTTTGCAAGACTTGGAGACCAAGAAAATAATGCAAATGTGATCCGTCGGATATCAACTTGAGTGCATTAAAATTTTGTTTTAAAAGAATGCGTTCAACAGGTTAAGTAATGGAACAGCATTTATAGGAATTAAATGCTCAAAACAGAAATGAAAAACAACACTGATAAACAGATATAAAGAGAAACATAGAATCAGAGAGTCACAAACAGAAGTTGATAACGGAGTTCACCCCCTCCATTGGGCTATGTCTCCGGGTCCCTCTCTAATGGGTACCGATCCAATTAATCTCTTTAAAATGGTACAAAATGGTTCTAGAATCAACTTCAACAACTGTAAACAGAATGTTATACAAATTCTTTAAGACTTCTCTTTTGGAAATTACAATTAGCCTTCGAAGGGAAAAGAAAAGACAAAATGTAACAGAGAATGTCGAATTCCACAGTAACAGCATCTGGACACTTCACAGCAAAAGCTCTCCTCAGAGAAACGATGCTCTGTGCTCTCAAACAATCTGAATCCCTTCGCTCTGTCCCCCTCTCTAATGTGGCCATAGTCCTCTATTTAAGCGTTCAGTGCGAGGATAAGTAACGGCTCAACTCGTTTTATCATCACAGATGTTATCTTCTTTATTATCGTTACAACCATATGCTAAAACAGAACCATGCAATCCGTCAAATCGCTGCCCAAGCGTTATGTTACCATGACGTTCCATATTCCTGAAACGTTGAAACCAACTCCACGCACATATGTTGACTCACAACACGTTGCAGTGACTTGCAATTAGGCTATGCCACATGTAACATAACCGTTTGATGTCGCCACTAACTCCACAAATGTCGCAGCAAAACACTAACTTCACAAATGTCGCAGCAACCGATATATACAGGTCGCAGTGAACGTGATATCTATGTCATGAAAACCGCGATATATATATGTCGCAACAACCATGACCATGCGGGCTAAACCAATCGATGTTCCCACTTGACGGTGCGCAAACTGCGCGACCCATACATAACTGCGCGGCATGCAATAAGCTGCGCACCATGCGATAACTGTGCGGCATGCGATAAGCTGCGTACCATGCGATAACTACGCAACATGCGATAAGCTACACACCATGCGATAACTGCGCGGCATGCGATAAGCTGCGCACCATGTGATAACTACGCGAGTTGTTCACATCTCAACCACCAATCTTAGTCCTCGCACTATGTTTAGCATATGAGTTAAAAACATATGTTATGTTCTTTGAACCATAGATAAATAACTATTGTACTATTTGGATCAGTGTAATTTTGAGATGAATAATCCACCGAATCATTCCTCCCCACTGGAGAGCTTTTGGACCACCAAAATCTTGAATCACTCTACGAGTAAGTGAGGGTACAGCTCCCTCACGTTTCCAATCTCCATCCATCTTGATTTGCTAGGATGCATGCCTTTAAGCCCCACTCGAAGGTACTCAGCATTCCCCCTTCATGAATTCCTTACATTTCTGTCAAAGATAACATCATCCTAAAACTCTTTCATGTATTCAGGTGCCAAATCATCAACTGAAGGAATTTGTATGTTAGTTTTCTCATCCATGATCATAAGAGGTTCATACAGTTTAAGATTCTCAACATTGATAACTGAATAAATTTGCATGTATGGAGGTAAATTCAAGCGAAAAGCATTAGTACTGATCTTTTCCAAGATCTCAAAAGGACCATACCTGATAGGCTTAAGATTTTTACCTTCACCTTTCATTCTGTCTTTGGTGATATGCAACCAAACTCTGTCACCAACCTGAAATTAATGATCAACTCGATGCTTGTCATGCCTGGCTTTGTACTTTTCCTGGCTCTTCTCCAACTGTTCCTAAATTGCCTGTTGCACTGCTTGGATTCTCTAAATGAACCTTAGAGCTTTATCGACATCATGATGTCCATCCACTGCATATTTGTCAAAAGAGAAGTCCAACAGTGTTTTTGGCAGATAACCAAAACAAGTTTTGAAAGGAGATCTTTTCATGGAAGAATGAACTGCATGATTGTAAGCATGATGTATATACTGCAACTGCTCATCCCAAAGTTTAGGATGTTTACTACAATATCCTCTGAGCAGATGAACCACTGTTCTATTTACTACCTCTGTTTGTCCATCAGTCTGTGGATGAAAAGCTGTACTTTTCTTAAGTTTAGTATCCATAAGCTCCCATAAAGTCAACCAGAATTCTCCCAAGAACCAAGAATCCCAATCAGATATAATAGACATGGGTAGCCCAAAATGTACCCAAACATTCTGAAAGAATAGATGAGTTGTTTGTTCAGTAGTGATCTACTTGTTACATGGCATTAAGATACACATTTTGCTGAATCTATCCACAACAACATATAGGTAATCATGCCCTTTTTGAGACATAGGTAGTCCCCCTACAAAGTCCATAGAAATGCTTTCCCAAGGACGAGAAGAAACTGGAAGAGGTGTGTAAACCCAATTTCCTATTGCTAGGATTACTTGTTGCACACATAACACAACCTCTTATATATTTAGCTACAGTTTCTTGCATCTGAGGCCAATAACAATGATTCTGCAATAATGATAGTGTTTTACTTACTCCAAAATGTCCTGCAATCAATGAACTATGTGCTTCTCGAATCACATACACTCTCTCTTTCTCTGGAATACAAAGTTTACCAAGATGATACAAGAGTTGATTATGCACATAATAGTTCTCTTCCTGTTTACTATGTATTAGTGATGCATATACTTTCTTAAAATCTTTATCTTCTACATACTGTTCAACATAACTTTCATGTGTTAATGAACTGTTTTGAAGAATGATTGAAGAATTTGTAGGAGGCCTTGATAACATGTCTGCTACCTTATTATGAATTCCCTTCTTGTACTTAATTACAAGATGAAACTGTTGTAAGAATCCCATCCATCTTAAATGCCTACTTTGTTGTATTTTAGTTTGAGATTGTAAATATTGAAGTGGCTGATGATCAGTATGTATGACTGTTTATTTTCCCATGATATAATGTTTCCACTTCTTCACACTCTATACTAAAGCATACAACTCTTTGTCATAGGTCGGATAGTTACTTACCGCAGTAGAGAACGTTTCTGAATGGTAACAGACTTGCTTTCTCCCTTGCATCAAAACGGATCCCATGGCAAACCCGCTGGCATAGGTTTCGATCTCAAATGGCTGCTGCAAATCTGGCAACGTCAGAACGGGTGTTGTGCTAATCCTTTCCTTCAAAGTGTCGAAGGCTCTCTTATGCTTGCCTCCCCACTGGAAAATTTCTTTAACACTTGTCAATGCATGTAATGGAGCAGCAATGGAAGAAAACCCAGAAATGAATTTCCTCCAATACTGAACCGCACCCAGAAAAATTCTGACTTCAGTAACGGTGTTAGGTCGTGGCCAGTTTATAATGACAACAAACTTAGCTAGGTCCACTCACATGTGGCCTCCACCAATAATATGGCCTAGATATACTAGAGAAGTTTTAGCAAACTCACATTTAGACATCTTTACATAAAGCTTCTCCTTCTTCAGTACATCTAAAACTTTTTTCACATGTACAATGTGTTCTTCCTAGGTTTTGCTAAACACCAGAATATCATCTAGATATATAATTACAAAATCATCAATGAATGGTTGAAAGACATCATTCATGACCTGCATGAAAGTAGTAGGTGCGTTACAGAGCCCGAAAGGCATCACAATCCATTCATACAAACCCTGTTTTGTTTTAAACGTTGTTTTCCAGGCATCATTTTCAGCAACATGGATTTGATGATACCCACTACGCAGATCTAATTTTGTAAAATAAGTTGCATGTTTCAACTGATCAAGAAAATCATCAATGCGAGGAAGAGGATACCTATTTTTAATGGTGATTTTGTTAAGGGCCCTATAGTCGATACACATCCTCCAGGACCCATCCTTCTTTGGAACCAAGACTATAGGAGAGCCACAAGGAGAAGTGCTTGGCCGAATGATCCCCTTCTCAATCAGCTCCTGAACCTGCTTCTTGATTTACTCATTCTGCATTACAGACATGCGGTACATAGCTATGTTCGGGAGTGGCACATCCTACTACAAATGTATCTCATGCTGAATCTCTCTCTTTGGTGGTAACCCCTTCGGATCTTGAAACAAATCATCATACTCAGAAATGATTTCAATCAATTCAGATTTATGCTTAGGGTCACACCCTTCAAAATATTTATATATCCAATTTCATGTCCCCGGTTTCGACCCCGTTTGCATGATGTATATAATGTAAATAATCATGGTGAGGAGCTCAAGGCAAAAGCCCCACCATCGATTTGGTTGTGTATGTTCGGCAATGGGGATAATTGCCGATGGTTTGTCGTGCTATCTGGCACCTTAATAATTTGACATCATGTAAACACGCGCATCAAATAAAACTAAAACCACAACCAGCTACGACAGTGCAACGTTGAATGAAAAGGGCATGGTTCCAAAGGATAAGGGGTGGGGATGTCAAACCTTGGTTATGGGGGAAAAACCCATGTTTTGTCACCTTGTTGATTTGCCACCTTTTTGTCTCACCCAACCTTGTCAACCTCTTTAATGCTCAGCTGGTGGTTGAGGAGTTATGGCTGAGGGCATTTATTGTTGAAGTGGTGGTGGTTGTGGGAAACTGTCAGCCTTACCCAATTTCCCACTCCACCCATGTCTGCCCATTCTTCTCCCTCATGCACTCTTCCCTGGTCATTTTTACACTCTCACCACGATTTTGGTCTGTTGGCTTCTCACGCACAGACTCTGGGCGATTTTAGTCTCACGTAGACATTTTCTGGGGCTCCACGAGTTGCTGAGGCACCCACACACTGTAATTCGCGTCCTTGCTGTTGTTTTGTTCATCCACGGGCAAAATCAGAGTTGTTTTTCTTCTCACGCAGGGCCTCTACTGCTGGAATCCTCACGCAAAAAATCGGGTATGTCTTTCCCATGCATTTTTCTGCTGGGTGCGAGTCTTTCCTCGTGCACAAGATGTTTGGGTCGTTTTTTCCCATGCCGTGAGCCATGCTCGCTGTTGGTGTTTGGGGCTGTTGTCTTCCCCATGAGTTTTGTCGGCTGTGGGTTCCAATTTCGTTTTGGACCACTGTGGATTGCTAATTCGTGGGTTGAATTTTCCTTGTCTATCCATGCTGGGAGTTTTTCTTCTCCTTTGTTGGGACTGTGTGAGTTGCCATTAGTCACCCGGAGGAATTGTGTGTGCTGTTGGCTGAATTTCCCTGTTTTGGGACTGTGGACTGTTGTTATCCTTCATGGTGTGTTGTGGCTGCTGATATACCCTGGTTTGGGTGCTGTTGTTGAGTTGTTTTGGCCACGTTAGGGCCAAAACCTACTCTGAGTTGCCTTATAGGCTGGAGCTGTGTCTCACCTTTTGGTTGGGACTGTCATCGGTCATTTTGCTTCTTCACAGGGTTGTTAAGGGAATTGTTTTTGCTGCTGGTATGCAATGGTTCGCCCCTTGGACTGCGCTGGCTTGGCTTGTTTGTTGACAGCCTGTGAAACCCAGCTATGATTGGTTTGTTGTTTATGTCCCCTTGGCTGTGTATAAGCCTGCAATTGACCCTTATTTCGGAGGAATCATGCCCAGCTCGGGGGTGGCAGCGTTGCTGAGAGATTGATGAGCAAGCTGGCCTATGGTTGGGTGGAACGTTGCAGCGACGTAGCTGGTTGCGGGTGAATTCTTCATTAACAGATAAGTGCTGCCAGTCTATCTCTGCAATTATAACAATTGTATATGGAATTATGATGAACATGTGATTGCTGGAATGTATGTGTGCTTCCGCTGTATGATCAAAGATAAATGCCTCTGTGTATGCTTGTAAGTTTCAATTTCGGCATATGAATTCTGTTTATGTTCATGGGGCATTTTGCCCGGTTGTATTCGATGAGCTCGTCGCGTCCTCTTCACCGGTGGAGGGACGGGGACGTGACAATATGGTATCAGAGCGCCATGGTTGCAACAATGGGCCTCTATGGGCCAAGAATATGCAGTGACAGAAGGTAGAATTACCTTCTCTGTTCAGCAGAGCAGCAACGAATTCAGAAAATTGGCCAAGTGCTTGAACAGTTGGGTCATCGGAGAGTATAGTAGAGGGACTTCCACTGTGGCGGAAGGATTTGGCATTTAACAGTCCGCCATTGCGGCTGGTAAAAGGGTTAGACCACCGACATAGCAATGGAGCCGATCTCCGACGAAGGGGAAATTTTGAATTTCGGTCTAAGTTTTGAGCGGTCGGACCACTGGAGGAAGTGGAATTCCGCCGTTGCGGAGGGACTGACAAAGTTAACGTCCGACGTTGCGGACGAGTGGGTGAAGTTCCCTGTCCGACTGTTGCGAATGAGTTCACAGAGATAACCTCCGACGTTGCGGGTGGCGGAGTGATCTCGCGTCCGATTCGAGAACCGTCCGATCGCCGACGCCGCGGAGAGTTTGAAGATTCATCCGATCGCCGACGCCGCAGAAGAATTTAAAAAATCCGGCTAAGTATGGAACGGTCGGGCCGTTGAAGGAAGTGAACTTCCGCCGTTGCGGAAGACTTGGAAAAGTAAAACGTCCGCCATTGCGGATGGCGGAGCAATCCTGCGTCCGATTCAAGATTCAGCCGACGCCCGATGTGAAGAGTTCGTCCAAGAAAAGAGCGGACGGTTTGGAACTCCTGGAGAGCCGATACGGCGGAAGGGAGATTGGTTGGGGAGCCGTAGTTGCGGAAGGGTTGGAACACCCGGAGAGCCGCCGTTGCGGAAGGTAGAAGCTTCCGGGGAGCCGATTCGGCGGAAGACATAATGGTCAGGGAGCCGGTTCGGCGGAGGAAGGAATGGGAAAGGAGCCGCCGTTGCGGAAGGTAGAAGCTTCCGGGGAGCCGATTCGGCGGAAGACATAATGGTCAGGGAGCCGGTTCGGCGGAGGAAGGAATGGGAAAGGAGCCGACGTTGCGGCTGGGAGATCGAAGTGGTAGCCGACGTTGTGGCTGGGAGATTGAAGTGGTAGCCAATGTTGCGGCTGGGAGATCGAAGTGGGAGCCGATTCAGCGGCTGCGAGGTTGGTTCCGGGAGCCGATTTCAACTGTTCTCAAAGGGATTTTTCAGCCATTTTTCAGTGAATTTCAGGGCTGAAAATGAGAAAAAGAGGCAGCGATCTAATGCGCCAGATTGCATGAAAATTAATGTTTTACAAAAAAAAAAAAAAAACGAGGGCGCTG
>LPNX011085470.1:115246-142305 GCA_001517045.1 Pseudotsuga menziesii
CAGTGTTACTCCAAGGGGGAGGGTAATGTCATGTCCCCGGTTTATACCCCGTTTGCATGATGTATATAATGTAAATAATCATGGTGAGGAGCTCAAGGCAAAAGCCCCACCATCGATTTGGTTGTGTATGTTCGGCAATGGGGATAATTTCCGATGGTTTGTCGTGCTATCTGGCACCTTAATAATTTGACATCATGTAAACACGCACATCAAATAAAACTAAAACCACAACCAGCTACGACAGTGCAACGTTGAATGAAAAGGGCATGGTTCCAAAGGATAAGGGGTGGGGATGTCAAACCTTGGTTATGGGGGAAAAACCCATGTTTTGTCACCTTGTTGATTTGCCACCTTTTTGTCTCACCCAACCTTGTCAACCTCTTTAATGCTCAGCTGGTGGTTGAGGAGTTATGGCTGAGGGCATTTATTGCTGAAGTGGTGGTGGTTGTGGGAGGCTGTCAGCCTTACCCAATTTCCCACTCCACCTATGTCTGCCCATTCTTCTCCCTCACGCACTCTTCCCTGGTCAGTTTTACACTCTCACCACGATTTTGGTCTGTTGGCTTCTCACGCACAGACTCTGGGCGATTTTAGTCTCACGTAGACATTTTCTGGGGCTCCATGAGTTGCTGAGGCACCCACGCACTGTAATTCGCATCCTTGCTGTTGTTTTGTTCATCCACGGCCAAAATCAGAGTTGTTTTTCTCCTCACGCAGGGCCTCTACTGCTGGAATCCTCACGCAGAAAATCGGGTATGTCTTTCCCGTGCATTTTTCTGTTGGGTGCGAGTCTTTCCTCACGCACAAGATGTTTGGGTCGTTTTTTCCCATGCCGTGAGCCATGCTCGCTGTTGGTGTTTGGGGTTGTTGTCTTCCCCATGAGTTTTGTCGGCTGTGGGTTCCAATTTCATTTTGGACCACTGTGGATTGCTAATTCGTGGGTTGAATTTTCCTTGTCTGTCCACGCTGGGAGTTGTTCTTCTCCTTTGTTGGGACTGTGTGAGTTGCCATTAGTCACCCGGAGGAATTGTGTGTGCTGTTGGCTGAATTTCCCTGTTTTGGGACTGTGGACTGTTGTTATCCTTCATGGTGTGTTGTGGCTGCTGATATACCCTGGTTTGGGTGTTGTTGTTGAGTTGTTTTGGCCACGTTAGGGCCAAAACCTACTCTGAGTTGCCTTATAGGCTGGAGCTGTGTCTCACCTTTCGGTTGGGACTGTCATCGGTCATTTTGCTTCTTCACAGGGTTGTTAAGGGAATTGTTTTTGCTGCTGGTATGCAATGGTTCACCCCTTGGACTGCGCTGGCTTGGCTTGTTTGTTGACATCCTGTGAAACCCAGCTGTGATTGGTTTGTTGTTTATGTCCCCTTGGCTGTGTATAAGCCTGCAATTGACCCTTATTCCGGAGGAATCATGCCCAGCTCGGGGGTGGCAGCGTTGCTGAGAGATTGATGAGCAAGCTGGCCTATGGTTGGGTGGAACGTTGCAGCGACGTAGCTGGTTGCGGGTGAATTCTTCATTAACAGATAAGTGCTTCCAGTCTATCTCTGCAATTATAACAATTGTATATGGAATTATGATGAACATGTGATTGCTGGAATGTATGTGTGCTTCCGCTGTATGATCAAAGATGAATGCCTCTTTGTATGCTTGTAATTTTCAATTTCGGCATATGAATTCTGTTTATGTTCATGGAGAGTTTTTCCCGGTTGTATTCGATGAGCTCGTCGCGTCCTCTTCACCGGTGGAGGGACGGGGACGTGACATCTAATCAGTTTTCACCTTAACCATCATTAACACAAAATTCTTACTAGCATTTACCAACCTCTTCATTTGTCCTGCAGAAACTATTGCTAGATTTGTTTTTGCCTTATGTGCTCATACAATATACTCTACACCATCTCTAAAAAGATGATACTTATTCTGCTCTCTATAAAAGACTGCTTTCCGGTCATACAAATATGGACTCCCAAGTACAATTCCACAAATGTCAAGTGGTACTACATCTAGTTCTACCTCATCCATGAACTTTTCAGTAATGGAAAACTTCAATACACATTTCTTTGTAACTTGCAATTGTGTATCATTAGTAACCCAACCAAGAGGATAGGGTTTTTCATGAGGCATAGTAACTAAATGAAATTTCCTAACCACTTCTTCTAATATCAGATTTACTTGTGAACCACTATCAAACAATGTATCAATCTTTGTGTGATTTGTAATGACACGAACATGGAACAATGCACTTCTATTTCTATCATTTTGCTTAGAAGTAGATGGCAGATTTGTACTTGCACTAGAACTTGATTGTGCATCAATGGGAAGTGAGATACTTTTATTCTTACCCTGGATTCCGACAGTTGTAACCTTCGTCTCATCACCTGAGTCGGATCCCAAGTCTTGAATAACTGTTGTAGTAGCTTTTTCTTTGCCTTTATCTTTGTTTCCTTTGTACTTCTTTGGCCTTAACTCCATATGAAGTTTCCAACACTTAGAGAAACATGTCCCTTCTAACAATGCGAACATGAAGGCGTTTCACCCTCTTTCTTAACAGTAGCCATCTTCTTTTTCCTCATATCTTTTCCTTTCGATTTGCTGTCAAATTTAAAGGATTTCTTCACAAAAGTATCATTATCATGCTTACCCCTAGCTTCTAAATGTGTGGCTTGAACACATACATCATCCAAAGTACTGGGGTTAAACATCAACAAAGTATGTCGCAAATACAAATGCATGCCACCAATGTACTTAAGAAGAGTTTCATGCGTATCCAATGCAACATTCAATGCAATAGACCTCTTTCTAAATTCATGAGTATATTCCTGAATGCTTTCTCCTTTAGCTTGTCTAAAAGTTTGCCAGCTCATTATTAATTGTTGCATGTTACCTAAAGGATAAAATTGCTTTCTTAATACTTCGATGAATTCATTCCAAACTGAAATAATTTTACCATTCTTTCGAATATCTTGCTGAATCTTGCTCTCCCACCAAGTAAGAGCCATTCCACTCATTCTCAAAGCGGCCAATTGAATTCTGGAAGGGTCATCAGTAATTCCCTGCACCCTGCAATATACTTCAAGTTGCTTGATCCAATTGTCTAACTTTTCAGCATCTAAATCTCCATTATAAATTGGCAATTCAAATTTCACATCCAATTTGAAATAAGGCATATTAGGACTTGCATTATTTGAATGAGAAGTATGAGAAGAAGAGAAAGTTTGATTAGTTTCAGGAGGATCACCATCACCTCCTACTCCTTTACCATTTTCTTCCTTCTTCACTTCTGCATCTTTGGATGAAGATCCTTCTTCTTTCTTCTTCCTTTCTGCTCGCTCATCGAGTAGAATTTCCATCATGGATTTCATTTTGATAAAAGCCTCCAAAAACTCAATTTCTTAAATAACAGGTTTTTCCTGTTCTATATGTCCTTCTTGTTCCCCTCGCGGAGAAGACATGGTTCTTGAGAATGTTCTCCTTGAGCCAATCTCAGGATCTCCTTCAATTAATTCTCCTTCACCATGCTTTAACCTGAACCTATTAAGCATTCACAAACTTGCACAAGCAATTAACCAGCTCTGATACCATAATATGATCCGTCGGATCTCAACTTGAGTGCATTAAAAGTTTGTTTTAAAAGAATGTGTTCAACAGGTTAAGTAATGGAACAGCATTTACAAGAACTAAATGCTCAGAACAGAAATGAAAAACAACACTGATAAACAAATATAAAGAGAAACACAGAATCAGAGAGTCACAAACAGAAGTTGATAATGGAGTTCAACCCCTCCACTGGGCTACGTCCCCGAGTCCCTCTCCAATGGGTACCGATCCAATTAATCTCTTTAAAATGGTACAAAATGGTTCTGGAATCAACTTCAGCAACTGTAAACAGAATGCTGTACAAAGTCTTTAAGACTTCTCTTCTGGAAATTATAATTAGCCTTCGAAGGGCAAAGAAAAGCTAAAATGTAACAGAGAATGTTGACTTCCACAGTAACAACATCTAGACACTTCACAGCAAAAGCTCTCCTCAGAGAAACGATGCTCTGTGCTCTCAAACAATCTGAATCCCTTCACTCTGTCCCCCTCTCTAATGTGGCCAGAGTCCTCTATTTAAGCGTTCAGTGCGAGGATAAGTAATGGCTCAACTCATTTTATCATCACAATTGTCATCTTCTTTATTATGGTTACAACCATATGCTAAAACTGAACCATGCAATCCGTCAAATCACTGCCCAAATGTTATGTTACCACGATGTTCCATATTCTCGAAACGTTGCAACCAACTCCACGCACATATGCTGACTCACAACAAGTTGCAATGACTTGCAATTAGGCTATGCCACATGTAACGTAACCATTTGATGTCACCACTAACTCCACAAATGTCGCAGCACAACACTAACTTCACAAATGTCGCAGCAACCGATATATACAGGTCACAGCGAATGTGATATCTATGTCAGGAAACCGTGATATATATATGTCGTAGCAACCGTGACCATGTGGGCTGAACCATTCGATGTTCCCACTCGACGGTGTGAAAACTACGTGGCCCATACATAACTGTACGGCATGAGATAAGCTGTGCACCATGCGATAACTGCGTGGCATGCGATAAGTTGTGCACCATGCGATAACTGCGCGGCATGCAATAAGCTGCGCACCATGCGATAACTGTGCGGGATGTTCACATCTCAACCGCCAAGCATAGTCCTCGCACTATGTTTAGTATATGAGTTAAAAACATATGTTATGTTCTTTGAACCATAGATAAATAACTATTGTACCATTTGGATCAGTGTAATTTTGAAGATGAATAATCCACCGGATCAAAATGTCCTAAGTCTAACATTTCAAAATTTTGCTTAAGACTATATTTCACATGAGTTATAAGTTTAGGGTCACTACCAGTAAGGATAAGATCATCAAAATAAAGAACAAGTATGATGAGATGGTTTCCTACTTTCTTGGTATAGACATTGGGGTCAGAATGGCATCTAGAAAAACTAGTGTCAAGGAGAAAGCTATCCATTTTGGCATACCAAGCTCTAGGAGCTTGCTTAAGGCCATATAAGGATTTCTTAAGGAGACAAACAAGGCTAGAGTTATCCTGAACATATCCAGGAGGTTGTTCCATGTAAATTTCCTCATGTAAATCACCATGTAAGAAGGCAGACTTGACATCCATTTGATGGACTTCCCAGTTATGTAAGGCTGCAAGGGAAAGAACAAGGCGGATGGAGTTCATTTTTGCTACAGGGGAAAAGGTTTCATGGTATTCAATCCCTTCAACTTGGGAAAAATATTTGGCAACTAACCTTGCCTTAAGTCTTTCAACACTTCCATCTAATGCATACTTAGTTCTGCAGACCCATTTACATCTAACAAGTTTTCTTCCTTTTAGAAGAGGAACAAGATCCCAAGTATCGTTCGCCATTAAGGAATGATATTCTTCATCCATAGCTGCATCCCAATATGGATTTCCTGAAGCTTCTACAAAAGTTTCTGGATCATGATTCTTGAAAACTTAAGCCAAAAGAGAAGAGGCTCGCTGAAACTGAGAACGTGTTCATCATTGATCTCTAGGATCATCAGCAAGATCACCAGCTGCTTCACATGTTGAACGGACCCATCGAGGAAGTATTGGTGCTAGTGCAATTAGAGGAACATGAGCAGGTGGAGGTGGATTTTCATCCTCACTATCATCATCAGAAACTGGAGTTAGAAACCTGTCAAGGAAGCTGGAAGAAGAAGAAGAAGAAGGCACAATCGCCGAATCAGGCTCGCAGGCCAAAGATGGCACACCCGCCAAGTTAGGCTCGCAGGCCAAGAGATTTTCATCAAATTTAACATCTCTTCTAATGATTATATCATGTGAATGGGGCTGAAGAAATATATAACCTTTTACATCTTCAGAATATCCAACAAATATGCACTTTTCACTTTTAGGCTGCAATGCTTTCCATTTTTCATCCTCAATGTGGGCCCATGCTTCACAACCAAACACACGAGAGCGACTTACATCTGGTTTAATTTTACTCCATGCTTCTTCCAGTGTTATACCTTGTAAAACTTTAGTGGGTGTGCAATTAACTATGTAATTTGCACAATTTATGGCCTCAACCCAATATTGAAGACTCAGTCCCTTAAATTGGATCATACAATTAGCCATTTCTTTTAAAGTGTGGTTCTTTTGTTCAGCTACACCATTTTGTTCTGGTGTATATGGAATAGTGTGTTGTTGTTGGATTCCTTCTTCAGCACAATAAATAGTGAACTTTTTGTTAACATATTCTCCTCCATTGTCAGATCTTAACTTAATAATTTGATGACCATATTGTTTTTCAACAAGGGCCTTGTAGTCCAAGAACATGTTAAATACTTCACTCTTAATTTTTAGGAAGTAAACCCAAGTGCGTCTGGAGTAGTCATCAATGAAAGTTAAGAAATATTTGAAACCAGAAAAGGAAGCAGATGGAAGAGGGCCACACAAGTCACTGTGCACAAGCTCCAAGGGAACCGAGGTGTGCCAAGAGGCACGTTTGTCAAAACTATCACGATGATGTTTTTCGAGCACACAACCAAAACAAACACCATCCTTGCAAGATACCAGTGGAAGACCAGTCACCATATTGTCTTTACATAGTTGTTGCAATGAGCGATAATTTAAGCGACCAAATCGCTCATGCCAAAGTTTGCCCAAGTTATCACTATGAGCAACAAAAACTGAGGAAAAGGTAATGACCCAAAGTTGTTAAATTTGTACAACCTGGTAATATCATCAACAATTCCAGTAGCAAGGACATTTTGAGGATTTTTAAAATCCTTGATTACAACTTAGTGAGGTGTAAACGTCACAGTTTTACCTTCACCCGAATGAGTAATTTGATAGACTGATAACAAATTGCAGGAAATTTTTGGAACACATAGTACATCACTGAAATGACCATTTTCTACTGGAACTGTTCCAGATCCTACAACACTTATAGATCTATCATCACCAACAAATATTTGTTTGGTGTTACATTCATGCATAGTCACAAAAGATGGATTTGTCCTTAGCCATATGATAATATGCTCGAGAATCAATGAGCCATTTAATTGAAGTATAAGAAGAAGATGCAGTATAAGAGTAACCAGAAGCACAAAGTGCATGTCCATGAGAGGTAGATTCTGAAGATGAATCTAGGTTGATGTGGTGCTTCTTCATTGCTGCTTCCAAGGCTGCCATCTTCTTAAAACACTTAGATTCATCATGATTATCTTTCCCACAAAAATTGCAATGATGCTCAGTCTTCTTTCCTTTTTGTTTGGATCCTTTATCATTTTTTAAAGAAGGAGCTGACTAAGAAGGTTTGGGACCCTTGTTGTTTTGCTTATTATTGTGAAAATTCTATTTCTTAGGAGACTTAGACTTTTCTTTCTGTTGGGACAATAAGGCTTTCCCAGATGTATCTGCATTGTTAATTATTCCAAGATGAATGAGCTTATCTTTCTCTCTAATTAAGGAATCACAAAAGGATTCAGGGCTAGGTTCTTGATAGCTAGCTACAGTCAAGGATTCTTTCATGGAGTAGAATGTAGATATAAAAATATATGCAAGTCCAAGTTTTGAAAGAATATGATAAATACATTGTTTGTCTTATTTCTTAATCTTGCATTCTGCACATAATAGTCTGAGAGTTTTATACTTAGATAAATAGATAAATAGTCTTGAATGCATGAAAAATCATTTGGATTCAAGGAAAGTAACTCATTCTCAAGTTGATGACTCCGAATTTCATTGTGTTTACCAAACACAGATTCCAACTTTTCTCAAACAAGATTAGGTTCATCAATTCCAGATATGTGGAATCGCAAATCAGTAGAGATTGACATCCAAATCAATCCACAAGCTTCATCACATCTATGTTCCCATTTAATTTTCGTATCATCATCAGTAGGTTCTGTTTCTTTCCCTGAGGTTATCCTGAAAAGTCCCCTACTTTGTAGAACATCCTCCATACGAGATTTCCATGAGAAATAGTTCGAACTTGTAAGTATAATATCACAAGGGGCAGCCATACTATAAAATAATGGATTAAAGAACAAAAACTAACTATTTGGATGCAAAGAGCTCGTAAAAATATGTGGTTTAAAAAAAATAGCACTTAAAACTGATTCTAGATGATGAATTTATGTTTGATCAAAGAAAAAGTTGAAGATGTCCCCAATAGTGACGTGGTAGATATTAACTTGACAAACTAAAAGAAGAAGCCCCCTCTTCCCAAGATCAACCTTTGACAATAATTTTTACAATAAAGTTGCTTTGAAGTGAATCACTTTTGTAGAATAAGTGATGTTCACTTTTACAATAATGTGACTTTTAAATAGTGCGGCAATAAATTAAAAGACTTAAGTGACTCACTTTTATTTTATTTTATTTATGTGAGATGCACTTTTACAATAAAGTAACTTGAAAATAGAAATTGCATGCACTAAAAAGTAGCTTAATAAGGCTTGAACTCAAGACCTATTAAGTAATAAAGCAACTTTGGACCAAGTGAGCTAAGTTTAAAAGGTACATAAAATAATGGAAAGAGAAAGGGGGATTTTTTTTTTTTTTACTCTTCTCTCTCGTTCTCCATGCTTGTTTTCTTTTCCTGCAAATCACAAAAAAAAACGAAAAAAAATTTTCCACACAATGGGGTTAGATCTTGGTTAACTTACCTGGAAAGTCTATGTTTTCAAGTTTTCTCGTTGTTTCTGATTTTCCGTGATCGCACAAGTTGCACGGTAAAGAGCATACGTAGCCAAGAAGACAAGAAAAAAAAACTTTCCCTTACTGTTTCTGATTCACCGCAATCGCGCAAGGTGCACGGAAAAGAGCATACGTAGTCAGGGAAGGCAACAGTATAAGACTAAAACAAAAAATATCTAATAATAAACTGATAAAATATGATATAGTTACAAAAAACAAATCTGTCACTGTAACATTATACCTTCAGATTTGCCGAAATTGGTGTTTCTGGAGCAAATGGAAACGATTTTCGGTGAAACAAAAACTATTTCCCAATGGAAACATTGCTCTAGACGTAATGGAATATATCCCACAGGCCAAAAATGCATAAAAAATCTATAACCAAAAACCCTTTCAAAGTTTCGGCAACACCGGTTCCAGATCTTGATCAAAACCGAAAGCTGCTCTTCATAAAAGCTCTGATACCATGTTCGGGTACACAGGGTACTCCCAAAATACCGAACACCTTGAGCAGCCGCTTCACACAAATAAATCACATATCAACACACCGATGTTTGTCACGTGGTTAAAACCCTCGAGAGGGAAACAGTCCACGGCCCCAGCCAAATAGCTACTTGGAGCAATTTATTATGCAAAAGAAAGAAAGTTACATGAGCTTCTCATAATTGATCAACTAGCCAAGGACCCTCTATGCTCTTTAAATAGAGATCATAGACCAATCAGGTGTTAAGTCACGGATCAATGGTAGGTATGATCTAAGAGAAGTTGAACTGTCAGATCACTCTATGTCTAGAACATATCGTGACTGTCAGATTAGAATATTTACAAATGCATACTAAAGAAACACACTTTTACCTAACAGATATATTACACAAGTTGATCTTAACTAACTCCTAAGTGTCTAAATATCCTAACAATCAACAACTGGAGTACATGAACCATCACGTATGCATTTAATGCCACTTGGTGTGTGATTTTTCAACCAAATCCTATAGTTCCAATACCATACCATATTTCATTTTCGAAGCCATAATATTTTATGTTTTATGATTGTATTATCGTATGATAAGAACAATATTTGTTCCTTTTTTCAAGATCTTAGGCCCTTTCTTAGGAGTGGTTATGTATACTTATATTAGAATTTTGATTTACCTAGGTTGGTGTAAGCTCTTCATAGTTAGCACATGCACAAAGGATACATAAGATTTTTGTTAGCCATAATTGATAAGTACAACCTGTAACCTATATCCCTAGAATATAAAGTAGGGTCAAAAGGAATCCAAAGAAAACATAACCAATAAATGCACCAACTATAAATTGAAGAAAATAAGCACGACATTCTTTCATAAACTTGACGACAAGCAAAGTAGTGTCGTCATAATAGTCAGTTGCACCTTGTGTTGTCGTAATATGCCAAATATGTTCAACGAATAAAAGACTAAACAAAAATTAAATATTTTATGGATTTAATTATCCTTTATAATTGCAATTAGACTTTATTAAAAAAAAATATTTACGAATTTTGGAGATGTTATAGAAAAGCATAATATTCGACACAGTCAATTCGAATTGAAGAAAGTTTCCTTGGAGAGACTCATTCTCATGTTGCTCCTAAAGTTTATGAGATATATGATATCTCATATTATCATATGGATGATACAAAAGAATACATTCAAATATTTGTTATTTATTAAAATAACTCCTTCCATTCTATGTAAACATTCTCGTGTGATTCTTCTATTTTAAAGTATGTGCATAGTTTACCAGTGATTGCTTCAGAAAATAAGAAGGAATTTTATCTTTCTCTCTCTAATGTTTCTGCTAGTGTATAGAAAAGTAATACTTTCAATTTTTTTGGAAATAATATCATATTTAAGATTGATCCATTCACTCTCATTTATCTAGAGCTTCCAACAAATTCCTACATGATTGCATGCACCAGTACTCAACGTTTTGAAGGAGAAAATTTTGCATCTACCATCTCAGTGGAGCACTTGGATTTGTTCCAAACTCTTGGATATGATATGAAATTATTTGGATCTGATATGATTTTATTTGGTTCAAGTTTTAATGTTCAAGATCCTACAATAATACTTGTAGTTTTTCTGATCAATTTTGGTGTGAAAAATCAAGTGCCAAAAGTCTCTTTCAAAATTGTTGCTGGTGATTTGGTGTCATTTTTCTCTCAAGAGTTTGATGATCTTATATTTTGTGAATATTTGGATATTTTGGAAGAAATATCAGGCATTATTAGTGATCACTTCATTCTCGTTGATCTTGATCTTCCAACAAATTCCTACATGATTGCATGCACCAATATTCAGAGTTTTGTTGAAAAAGGAGAAGAATCTATATCTACCATTTCAGTGGGGCACTTGGAACCATTGTTACACACTTATGTATCTGATATGAAATTTTTTGGATCTAATTTGATCTTATTTGGTTCAATTTTTAAGTTTCAATAGCCTCTAGTCATGCTTGTATGTGTTCTCATCAATCTTGGTGTGAAAAATCAAGTACCACAATTCTCCTTCGAAATTATTGCTGGTGATTTGATGTCAATATTATTTTATGAGTTTGCTGATATTTTATTTTATGGATATTTTTATATTTTGGAAATAATATCATATTTTAGGAGTGATCCATTCACTCTCATTTATATTGAGCATCCAAGAATTTCCTACATGATTGAATGCACCAATACTCAGAGTTTTGAAGAAGGAGAAAAGTATGCATCTACCATCTCGGTGAAGCACTTGGATTTAGTCCACACTATTGGATATGATATGAAATTATTTGGATTTTATATGATATTATTTGGTTCATATTTTAAGTTTCAAGAGCTTTCAGCAGCTCTTTACATCAATTTTGGTGTGAAGAATCAAATACCGCAAGTCTTCTTCAAACTTGTTGTTGGGGGTTTGATGTAGTTTCCTCTTATGATTTTTCTGATATGATATTTTGTTAATAATTAGTTATTTATGAAGATATATCATATTATGTATCTCAAGAATTTTCTCTCCACTGCCTCAAATCTTATGTACCTTTTTATTTGATCACATGCTCATCTCCTCATAGAACTAGTAAAGAGGGAGACATTATGAATTCACTTGGACACATCCTCCTAATAATTGGGGATCATTATACCTCACATGGTTCAATGTTCAAGGATGCAATATATCAATTGCTTGGGTGTTCCTTGCATGGTTTGAATTCTCAAGCACTTTTTCTCTCTCATCAGTTGATTTCAATTGCTCTACATGGGTCTAGTTTTCATCTTGTAGTTGTCTATGTTCCTGATTCAATTGAGAACATTATTCTTATTATAAAGAGGAATAATCCTCCAGACATAACCATTTAGTTTTGATTCATAGTTTCACATGCACAGTCTCAGGATTTTATTGCACAGAAGAACCAATATACTGCATTTGTTGTTGCATAGTGCAACAAAAGTTTCACAAAGTTTTATTCAAAACTTGTTTTTCTGATTCACTGATTATCTTTGGCGGGGTGGGGTGGTTCCCATGAGGTTTTCCCCTATTTCATCTATTTATTAAGCAACATTTTTTAATTCTTTTAGATTGTAATGGGTGACTTGTGGCCTTGTTTCGAGGTCCCACGGTTGTCCAAGTTAGGATTAAGGGGGGGTGTTAGGATTTATAATCCTCCCTTTTTTGTAAGTTCAGAATCCATTCTATTGAAATAAAATAGTGTTACAAATAAAATTACACAACAACGTATCTGACTTGCAGTTAGGAAAAAAAAGAGAAAAGGACCAATCTTCCCGTAAGGGAAAGGCAAACTGGAGCAACCAAAATGATCCTCCCTTTTAAAGTGAAAACAGATCCATACATTAAGGAGTTTAATATTTAAAAAAAACTTCAGGATGAGATTGAGAAACCTAACCATGGGAGACCACTGTCCCAGAAGAGTTGTAAAAAAGAAGTGAATATGAAACATAAAACCTGGTCTAGAATTTAGTGAAGGGTTCCTCGATTATAAGAGTACCAAAACTAAAACCCAGCTGCACATACTTTCCATTGCTGTCATTTTCATCATTGTTGGACTTGTCCTTATTGTTGGAGTTTTTGTTGCTGCTCGATCCATCCTTGGTGTTGGAATTGGTGCACTTGACCAACTAGGGCTCAGTATTCTTAGGGATAGCGACATTGGGGGGATATTTTCCTACAGACATGGTGAAACATCTATGAGGTGGGGGAGGAAGAGGGGTAATGTCCATAGGAGATGGTGCAGAAGAAAAGACAAAAATGGTTGGGGAAAAGGAGGGGGTGGGGATAGAAGGAGCAGGGGGAATAGAAGGACCAAGGACACCAGAACCGGTGGGGTTATGCTCTGAAGCAGGAGAAGGAACGTGGAGGTTGACAAAGAAGAGGATTAGGTGATTTAATAGGTTCTTGGTCACACAATAATTCTTGCATCAATCAATGGTACGATTAGCTTCCAAGTTAGAGACGGTGAGATAATATTGCCAATAATCAATCATGGTGTGTAGGGGAGCCGTCACTTCAATGTTGAAGCCATTAGAGCTGGCATGAACATTGAAGGGCATGGATCTTGGAAAGTTAGCACCCATTGCAGGAAGGTCCCTTCCCAGGTGTACCTCATTGTCAGGGAAGCATGATACAAACAAATTTCCAGAAAGCTGGAGGTGGTGAAGTTGCAGAAAATGGCGTCGGGAGGTAGCTTGCAGGAGGTTGATGAAGAAGATCAAGAGTGAATAATGGAGGATAAGTTAGAGAGATGGTGAACTTAACCCTCCAGTGCAAAACCACATACCATTTACAGCTGACCATTATTGTTCTGACCTCATCATACCAGGCCTTGATTGCAAAGAGGACATGTCTGATGGGGGAATTTAGAAGTGCCTCTAGTTTAGAAGGAGGAGGGGGCATGTGCAGGTGTTGCATCAGCATGACACTGGAGTGGTGTCTCATCATGATGCTAGAGGGGTTTTGTTGGATGTCATGGAGATCCCTGTCAGCTATACAATGTGGGATAGGTTTCCCTGTGGTGTGTGGCACCCCATAATCCCTGTCGTGTTGACCATGGTGCTCTGTGTCACGCGCGTCCAAGGGATTTATAATCCTCCCTTGTTAAAAATAGTCTATTATATTATATTTTCCTTACGTAGGATTCATTAATTAATATTGGGTCCACTAGTACCATTTGATACACTTGGGATAATGGGGCCACCAGTACCAGTCACTACAGTGTGTGGAAAACATGTAGAGGTTAACTGCAACTAACTGCACCTTCATGCATCAATTTATGTGCCTCTGAGACCAATCCCTACAATTTAGGATCCACTGGGAATGCCACAACAAACCTCCTTTAGTTGTTGGCATTTGGTAACTATTCATGCTAATTTATGCTCTAATTACATTCAGTTATATGTCCTCCAATTCAATTAGTTCCAGTATTGAATGGTTGCATGTGGGAAGGCACTAGTTCTCACCTACTTCTCACATACCACATCATTTCAACTAGTTTAACTGATTATAACTAATGGAGAGACTCAATTAGACATCTAGAGTTATCCTAGTGAACTCTGATAATGATTTAGACACTTATAGTTAGCCAGTCATTCATGTTGAGTTGGTAGATTCAAATATTATCCACATGATTTGAATTCTCCTTTATGTAGCACCATTCAATACTGCTGGGATAAAATGAAATTTATACTGTAATTATAGTAATAAATACTTGTTTTTTTCTTGTGATATTTGTTTTGTTCAGTGTGTATTATTCACTCCTTTACACTGCATAATAATTCAATCTAATTGTGCTCATTTCCTAAATATCTAATGGCACAATAATTCTAATAAAATGATCTGATATAATATACATTCTTAGGAACTGGCCATTCCATGATGGCCTTTATTTTTTTATGAATCTAATGAGCTTCCATCCTTGGACACTACGTGTCCAAGGTACTGAATCTTATCTTTAAAGAAATCACATTTACTGAATTTTGCGTAAATTTGTTGTTCTATTAGAAATTGCAAAACTATTTTTAAATGTTTTTCATGTTCCTATTCATTTTTAGAGCATATTAGTATGCCGTCAATGAAGACAACCACAAATGTATCTAGGTATTTTCTTAATATGATGTTCATTAAAGAAATAAATGCAGCAGTGTGTTTTTCAACCCAAAAGGAATTGTGAAAAACTCATAGTGACCATAACAAGTCCTTAATGTTGTTTTAAATATTTCTTCATCCTTTATTTTCCCTTGATGATAACCTGACATTAAGTCTATCTTTGAAAATATAGTTTTTCTAAGGAATTGATTGAACAAATCATCTATCCAGGGAAGTGGGTATAGATTCCTAATAGTAATCTTATTTAACTGTCGGTAATCTATGCATAATCTTAGTGTTCTGTCTTTCTTTTTCACAAACAAGACCTGTGCTCCCCAAGGAGAGACACTTGTCCGGATGTACTTTTTATTGATTAGTTTTTGTATTTGTGATTTCACTTCTATGAGTTCTATTCTATTCATTTGATATAGAGCTTTCAATGCTGGTACCGCTCTGGGTATCAAATTGATTGTGAATTCAATATCTCTTTCTGGAGGAAGTCAAAGGACTTCTTCCGGAAAGATATCTTCGAACTCCTTTAAAACTGGTATGTCCTCTAGTTTAGGTTTATTATTGGTTTCCTTATCACTCATTATATAAACTACTAACACTTTACATAATTTTCTTACCGATCTTTTCATTTGCAAAGCAGATATTTCTCTGGTGTTTACCTTCCAATGAATTCCTTTTACTTTTATATTATCCACATTATTGTCAGTACATGTAAATGTTTTGTCAAAACAGTTTAACACAACTATATGTTCCTCCAGCAAATCCATTCCTATTAATAGATCATAGGATCCTAACAGCAATATATTTACATTAGCATGCGTAAGGAAATCATTCATCATCAACTTACAATTTTTAGCAAGACTAGTAACTTTTCATTTTGTACATGTGCCTAACTATACTAACCATGACTTATCAAACTTTTTTAGGTACCAATTTACATAAATCAACTATTCTAGGTGAAATATAACTCAGTCTTGCATCTAGATCAACTAAGATAGAGATAGGTTGGTTGTTTATCATACCTTCAATTTCTACCATAGAATTCTAGTGTTCTTCTTGCCAATTTTCTACTACAGCGCATATTCTGGGCATGTTCCTTTCCATGTCCCCAACAACGACTGATTCTTGGATAGAATGTACATTAAAATCTATTTTCCTTACAGGGAAGTATTTAAATTAGTGTGGCCCTCAACACTCCCAGCATTTAAAGGTTCTTTTGTGATGAGTTTTTATTATGAACATTTGAAGGTTCTTTTACTGCAGAGTTTTCGGGTTTAAAGTTTGTATAATTATTACCTTGGTATCCCCTGTGGTTATTCCCTGAATTTTATGTAACTCATTTTGCTTCTTTTTAGGATCAAAATTATTTGGCCTTTTATTCTTTGAAACTTGAATATTTTATCTTTTATTTTTGTTTTTTTCTTAACAGAAGTTTTCCTTCATCATCGCCTCCTCTAGAGTCTTTGAATTGTCATATTCAATTTGTTCTTTGAACATGATGGGAAAAAAAATGAGGAACCATTGTATTTTAGGTTTTGCATAAATTATATATGTAACATAACAAAGTAGGATTAAGAACTTACTATAGAGTTCTTTCATCGTCATTACTCCTAGCCTTAGTTCATAAAATTCTTTTTCTTTTTCTTCATAATATTGTTCAGATAAGTACTCTCCTTTAAAGAGTTTCTTAAATGTTTTCCAAGTTACATATCTATCTTGTATCCCTTTAACCTTATTTATGTCTTTCCACCATATATATTCCTTTTCGGTCAGATTGTATATGGCCATTTCAGCCTTCAACTCATCAGAGTAGTTATATATCTAAAAATAGTTTTTCATTCTACAAAACTAGGCCTCTGCCTCTTCACCCTTCTCTATTTTCCCATTAAACATGGGTGGTTTAATTTTCATAAAATCCCCAGATATTTCCTCATTAGGTCTGTATTTTATTTTCTTCTTATTATTGCCACTTCTTTTGCTTGACTCTTGATGTTTTCTGTGATGTTTAATTGACTCTTCATTTGAAGTGTCAGGTTTATGGCTAGAAGATTCTAGCTTTCTCCCCTTACATTTGTTGTGCGGTGTATTTTTAGGCAGTTTTTGTTCAGATTCCTTATTTTTATATTTTTCTTCAGTATGGATTTTTGCTAACAAATTAGTATTTAGTTCTTCTTGAGCCTTTAGAATTCGCTCGTTATCTTGGTTAACCTTTCTGAGTTCATATCTTAACTCATTAACAGTTCATTTTAGTACAGATTTATTATCCTAACTATCATTTAGGTCTACCCAAAATTCTCCATCCCTTAAGTTACCCTCTTCGTTATTTAAAAGATGTTCTGGGCGATGTTCCTCTTCTATAGACATCTCCACATCTACCATGTTTCATGCAAAATACACTTTTTTTTCTCTTCGTTGTTTTTAAGAGAAATTAATAAAATAAAATAGGAGTTAGTTGTGGTTTTCTGTAGCAGCTTAGTGTTGAGACGATTTAGACCTAGTGTTGAAACCATGCTCTGATACCGTTATGTAACACACCTAAAAATCATACATAAAAAAATTAAATGTGTTATTTTTACATTTACTTTAGCAATATTTCTATGTTTTAAGTTACTGTTGGTTCTAATATCTATTATCCTATTGCATATGACATGATTTGCAGATGTTTATGATGGTCAGTTCCTTCTGGAACCTTCAGCCAAACTCCTTCAGGTGATGTACCTTGTTTACTTGTTTTGTAATTAATTATCATACTTTAAATGTTTGGACCTAACATAGTTACAATATCTATGTAAGACCTACCCCTAAGCATGAGAGGATTAGGGTTTGTAAGTATGGTTCTCCATACGGTTATCTCTTACCATGAATAAAAATATTGTTTACCTGCTTGTACTTGCCATAGTACCGCATGTTTTTGAATATGTTGAAACACTTTATAGATCCTACATGTGTTGGTTTGATGCATCTATTTATAGTATTTTGTGCACAAGTTTGATACTGCCTTTGTCATAGTCTAAAGAGAAATATCCTTCATCATGCATGAAATATGATTCTAAGGTTTATTATGGTTCTTAAGTTTTAATATTACCCATATATTATGATTAAGACCTTATCAAATACCTTATACTAACCCAATGCTAAGGTATTGGAAGGCATGTGAAATTATATGATACACCAAGGATGGGTATGGTTCTATCCCTAACCTGTGATGGCATAGGTCCCCAACCCCGCCATACGAAGTTCTAGAAATGTAATGATACAAAGTTTATGGTATGTCAATGCAAGGTTTTAAGAACATGTTATAAGGTGGTTGTATGATATGTTAACCCATCAATCGATGGTATATGAATGGTCTTAAATTATACTATCCAAGTTTTGGATTTGCAATAATTTTGTTGTATATTTTTTTCCATGCAATAAAATTATCCTCTGGTTGACATTTAAGTTTGTCTTGGCTGTGAGTTGGAAACACAACCAGAACAACGATGAAGAACAGGATGTGATCCCTGCCCTACACCTAGACGGTGAGATTAATTGAGTTTGATAGGGTTTTGATAAGTCTTTTACTCTTTCCTTCACTCTCATTTTGGTTTCAGGTTGTTGGTCGGAGGACTAGTGGAGGTCGAGCTCTGCTCTGTTTTATTCTTACTCTATTTTACTGCGTTGATGGATTTCCCAATTCATGAACTATGCTTCATTTCACCACATTAATGTTTTGACTGGTTCTTTTTGGGGCAAACTATTCACGACGTTTAATTATCAGTTTTCCCTTCAACACCGAGTTCCAAAGAGTCTTCCACCTCTGCTACCAACAACCAGTATGTGTGAATAGGTGAAAATTTATTTGGTTCTTTCACACTGTAATTTATTTTCCTTGCAGTGTTCGGAATATAGGGTTATCACTGATACAAACATTCTTTGTATACTTGCAAGATGTGGAGGGATAAGGGCACTCTAGAGGAGCCGATCCCTGGCCCTCGTTTCGCAACACCAAGGTAAGGGTTTGATACATTTCTTACATAATACAGTTTGTTTTGTTGTTATTTTCTTTCCATTGAGACTAATTTAATATTACCATTTTCTTTGTGCAGGTTGAGGGGTTGGGGAGGGAGGCAATAGGGTCACCTCCTCCTAGGCTTGTTTTTTTAAACGCCCGATAATACTTTCAATAATCTTAGTTAAGAATCTTATTATCGTTTGGAAACTTGTTAAAGCATAAGTTTAAAACCTTGCTGGTTTTTTGTGCAGGTAGAACTGGGTACAGTAAATGATACAACGAAAGAATCAACTACTCTAAAGATAAGTCTGTTTTTAATTCACTAGTTCTCTATGTTAGTGTTTCAACCCTCAGGGTTTACCCCTTGTGGATTCACAACCCTTGCTTTGGCAATGCTTGAGGACCTTTGTGATGGGTTTTTGCTTGTGGAATGTTTGGTTTAAGAATGAGGAAACCATCCTCGATGGTCTTACCTCCTGTAATGATGTTGGTTAAATATAATATTATTTAATGTTATAACCTAGTACTGTGACATTATAATGATGCTTCTTTCTTGTATTAAGGAATTTACCTGGTGTAAAGATGGTAGCCATTTCAAAATGGTATTACAACCATATTAGGTTGCTTCAATGAATTTGCGATCTCTAAAAGAACTTCATGTAGGGTCTGTGACTGTAACTTACTAGTCTAGAATGTATTTGCTAAGTCAGTAAATTGTTTCTTCAATTTTGGTTTAACTTCTCCAATTTTGGTTTGATTTTCATTTTATTTGAAGTAACTTTTTGTTTTAAGTCTTATTATTTGTTTCCTTTAGGGATTATTTTGGTTGTTAGGTGAATGTCTTTTGAACTTAGCTTTGATATTTTTGTTTTATAAGTTGAGCCTTTACATTTTGATGGGGTTTTAAAGTCATTATATCAAAGAAATGGATTCACAAATGATTATTTTTTAGCATAATAAGGCATGATCACCACTCAAGCAGTTTTATAAAGTCCATACAAAGTGTCCAAAAGCTGAAAAATAGCGAAAAAATAGCACTAAAGATATTCTTGTAGCGCTGGAGCGAAAAATTACAAAGGGCGCGCTACAAGAATATCGCGGCCTTCTTTTTTCCTGATTTACAAGCAAAATTTTGTCATGATTTAAATTGGTGAATGACTAATCCCACATTGTGAGTGGATTGCTACGTGTGAGCTTTAGGATTATCATGATTTCAGGTGTTTTCAGTTCGTGAGGAAAGACGTGTTCATCATTGCTCCAAACACAGTTCAGCTTGACAGTTGGTCGTTTAAACCGATTTGGTTGAGAAGATATTTCGTCCCTATCTCTATTTTGGAATTTAAAACTTGTAGTGCACCGGTATTAACGTTGCAGAGCTGGGTTGAGGTTTATGAAGGCTAACAGGAAATTAGGGTTTTTTTTAATTCCGTTACTTGCATTCGAATTGATCATTAAAGGACAGCTGTGCACTTGAAGACAAGCATTTGACAGCTCAGGGAATTAGTTTAAACCACTGCAGCCGATCAATTAGCAGGTATTTCGTGATAAACCCCTGTAATTGAAAATTTGGGGAAGTGCTGAAAAGGACAGAGCTTGCAAATGGTTTAATTCTAGAGAAGTCTAGCTCTGATGATCAAATAGCACGTGTTTGGAACATTGAACCGCATGGTCATAGCAAAACCAAAGAGTTAGAATTGAAAGGGCATGCTGATAGTGTTGATCAATTGTGTTGGGATCCAAAGCATGCAGAGTTGCTTGCTACTGCATCAGGAGACAGGACAGTGCGTCTTTGGGATGCTCGAAGTGGAAAATGTTCTCAGCAGGTTGATCTTAGTGGGGAGAACATCAACATCACTTTCAAACCAGATGGGGAACGTATTGCTGTGGGAAATTGGATTGATGAATTGACTATAATTGATGTCCGCAAATTCAAGCCTCTGCATAAGCGTAAATTTAGCTATGAGGTGAATGAGATAGCCTGGAATACAACTGGAGAGATTTTCTTTCTCACAACAGGAAATGGAACTGTCGAAGTACTGTCATATCCTTCTCTTCAACCGCTTCATACTCTTGTTGCTCACACTGCTGGTTGCTACTGCATTGCCATTGAACCTATAGGAAGGTACTTTGCTGTGGGAAGTGCAGATGCCCTTGTAAGCCTTTGGGATTTTTTTTGAAATACTGTGTGTTCAAACCTTTACCAAACTTGAGTGGCCAGTGCAAACAATCAGCTTCAATCATGATGGGCAGTACATAGCGTCTGCCAGCGAGGATATTTTTATTGATATTGCCAATGTTCAGACTGGACGGACTGTGCATCAGATATCTTGTAGAGCAGCCACGAATAGTGTTGAGTGGAATTCCAAATACAATCTTTTGGCATTTGCTGGAGATGATAAAATAAGTACCTGACAGATGAAGGTGTGTTTAGAGTTTTTGGTTTTGAGACCCCGTAATTTCTCTTTAGGTTGGCTGGGATTATGTGGTGACTCTTCGTCAAAGACACCACATTGAGGCTGAGAATCATGCTCAGAATTACTCTAACTTTGACATAAAATGTTGGATCAATATCTAGGCCACAGTGGAGTATAACTGGATTTTTTGGGAAATATGGTTTTTGACTCCGACATTTAGAAAGGGAATTTAGATTGCATGCGTCTCCTCTGTACCTGAATATTTCAAATGGAGTTCATTGGCTATTTATATTCTGAGTCTCTATTATTGGGACACTTTAAAATAAATGTCAAGTTGAAGAGTTCAATGACATGCACTGTAGAAATAACATAGGATGTTTATGGGGCTATTGATCATATTCACAGACATGGAAGTACTCACACATATTGTATCATAATTGAAGATCATGATGTTGCTGAGGCTTTCTTAAGCCAGGTAGACAGTGCTACTATATTTCTATGGGCAAAATTAACAAGCAAACCCAAAGACAAGAATGCTTTTGCAGCAACCTGATTCAAGATGTTCAGAAGAAGAAAAAAACCCTGACAATATGAATCAGTACCTTACTGATCCACGCATGAATGCAGGTGCTGGGTGTGTTACTAAATGTTAACTTACGTACTGCCACATTAGAGGAGGATGCTTTTGATCAGAGTAGTTCCCCTAGGCCACAGCCAAAAAGAATATTAGAACCTCAGCCAGAGTCAGAGCCAGAGCCAGAACCAATGGATATTTCAGATGAGGCACAAAGAGAAAAAGAACTTGGAAATGCAGCTTATAAGAAAAAATATTTTGAGTCTGCTATCCAGCATTATACAAAGGCAATAGATTTGGATGATGAGGATATCTCTTACATAACAAATAGAGAAGTTGTTTATTTGGAAATGGGAAAGTATGAAGAATGCATTAACGATTGTGATAGGGCTGTTGAAAGAGGGAGTGAGCTGTATTCAGATTTTAAAATGATTGTTGGGTCTTTGAATAGAAAAGGAACTGCATATGTTAAGATGGCTAAATGTTCTAAAGATTATGAGCCAACAATTGAAGCTTTCCAGAAAGCACTTACAGAACACCGTAATCCAGATACATTGAAGAAGATTAATGAAGCTGAGAAAGCAAAGAAAGATTTGAAGCAACAGGAAGACTTTGATCCAAAGTGGTAGATGAAGAGCGGGAGAAAGGAAATGAATTCTTTAAGCAGCAGCAGTATCCTGAGGCTATAAAGCATTATACCGAAGCACTTAGAAGGAATCCCAAGGATGCAAAGGTCTACAGTAACAGAGCAACTTGTTACATGAAGCCATGAAACTTATCAGGAAGGTCTCAAACATGATGAAAACAGCCAGGAACTATTAGAAGGTGTTTGGAGATGTATTGAGCAAATTAACAAAACCAACTAAGACAGCTGTTAAATTAGTTATTAGTTATCTTTTTGAGAAGCTCATTAGTTAAGTGGTTTACTATTTTTGGTAAATTTCACATTTTGTAATATTTTAAACTTTTCTTTAGCCCATTGAATCAGTTGAGCAGAGTTAGGGTTTTTGATACCTAACTGTTTTTGTAAAAGTAGTATTTAGAGAGTTTTAGAAGTCATTAGGATGGTTGGATTTTTGGGAGCTTTTAGGAGGTCTTGAAGCTCAGTTGGTTTTCAAACTTGTTTATGAGTAAGGTACATAGCTCTTGTATGCAGTGGTTGATGAAACTATGAGATATATATGACTTTATTCTTCAGTTGTTTGTATTGGCTTCATTTTTCATCTGTTTAGTGGCTTAAATTGATAGATTCATTGACTGGTCTATGTTTTTATTTTGGTAATGCCTATCATTTATGTTTGAACCTCAATACTGTTTCTGTTGGATCTTTTTTTATATATCATGCATCTTTATTGTCTATTGCTTATGATTTAGTAGTTTCCTTACTTATGAATGTATTCCCTGACTGTTTTCAAAGTTCACAACCAAAAACACATTGCAGAAACCCTAAACCTTGATTTTATTGAGTTTTATATTTGAGTGTGTGTTGGCTTGTTTCTCTGGCCTTAGAAACAATTTCTGGCACAAACAGTATTAACTGCTATAGGCTTGCAACCCGTGTTTAATTAAAACAAACCTTAAAGGGTGCAACCTGTAAAATAATTAATGGTTTATACTTGCGATGCGATTTATACTATGATGAGTTTGATAGTCGTAGGGTTGTAACTTTAATTTATTATGTTAATATATTCGACCTATAAATCTCTAGTGGGTGTGTATATTGACCCGTAATCCATTTCTAGATCTGAACAATGTTTATTTATTACAATGATGTAGTCTTTATTTCTATATTTACTCGTGAATAATTAATTGGTTCGGATCTGTGTTATAACCAAGCACTGTAAAAATGATTTGTTGTTTCATTAAAGGGATTCGATCCCATGATCCCTAGAATGTACATTATCATGTGAATGTGTGGAGATTATATCAGACTATTTTTTATTGTAATTTATCTTGATAGCCAGCAGGTGTAATTTATTGTGATAATGGATATGATATCTAAATTATTAGTCAGTTTGTAGATTTGACTTAATTGTTATTTTATTGTTTAATCCTTCTATTGGATGTTACCAGGATCCTCGATCCATTAATTTATATTTGATTTATTATTCTTTAATGTATTTAGGCAGACCTAGCGGTTGACAAAAATTATTTTGTTTGCAATTGGAAATTTAAGTAAATGCTTGGGAGGAATTCGATATTGCGACCTCTATCCTGTATTGTGATCTGGTGCAGTAAAACGAGACTTTGTCTCTTGTACAAACTAGGGTAGCCATGATGTGGACTTACAACCCTATAAGAAGGTGTAAAATATGTTGACCCTTCGGGTCTGTGATAGTTAAAATAATTACAATTTAGTAATCCTGTTGTACGGTTCCTAATAGGAAGATATTTTAAAAGCATGGATCTGTGATCCATAGGTTTCTATTCTCGTCACTTTATAATAATATAAAGGAAAATATCCCATCTCTCCTGTAATTATTTTCATTAGTTTAACTAGTCTTACAATGGTAACATTATTTGTTCCTATCAAGATCCTAGTCGATACTTAATACTTTAACTTGGTTTCTTTATATATTATAGTAATAATAAAAAAAATCCTATCTATATTATACTAAAAATTATATATCTATATAATAATAACATTATAATTGGATATTGTTGATTTGTAAAGAGAAATTGGATGAATGTTAAGTAAATGGATTTCATTTGCTTACCTAGAAAGGAAAATAATATCTATACTTATAGGGTAAGGGTTTAATAAAATGTTTACAGAATACAGTTTGTTTTGTTATTATTTTCTTTCCATCAAAACCGATTTAAGCTTACCATTTTTTTTGTGCAAGTTGAGGCATTGGGGAGGGAGCTCATAGGGTCACCTCCTACCAGGACTATGGTTTTAAACACTCGGTAAGACTATCAATACTTAGTTAAGAATATTATTATTGATTGGAAACTTGTTAAATCTTAAGTTTAAAACCTTGCTGGTTTTGTGCGTAGGTAGAACTGAGCGCATGGAATGATGTTGCGAAATCAACCACTACTCTAAAGATAAGTCTCTTTTTGATTCATTGGTTCTCTATGTTAGTGTTTCAACCCTCAGGGTTTACCCCTTGTGGAATCACAGCCCTTGCTTCAGCAATGCTTCAAGATCTTTTGAAGGGTTTTCTCCTATGGACTAATTGGTTTAAGGACAAGGAAACCATCCTCGATGGTCTTACTGCATGTAACGATGTTGGTTAAATATAATATTATTTAATGTTATAACATAGGATTGTCACATTGTGATGATGCTTCTTGCTTATATTAATAAATTTACCTTGTGTAAATATGGTAGCCATTGCAAAATTGTCTTACATCCATCTTAGGATGCTTCAATTAATTTGTGAGCTTTAAAAGAACTTCTTGTAGGTTCTGCGACTGTAACTTACTACTGTGGAATGTATTAACCGCTATAGGCTTACATCCAAGCATTTAATTAAAAAAAATCTTAAAGGGTGTGACCTATAAAATAATTAATGGTTTATACTTGTTATGTGATTTATACTTTGATGAGTTTGATAGTCGTAGGCTATAACTTTAATTTATTATGTTAATAGATTTGATATGTTGTTCTCTGGTGGGTATGTAGATTGACTTGCGATCCATTTTTAGATCTAAACATTGTTTAATTACTACAATGAAGTAGTCTTTTTTCAGTATTTACTTGTGAATAATTAATTGGTTCCTATATGTGTTATCTCCAAGCACTATAAAAATGATTTGTTGTTTCATTGAAGGGATGCGATCCCACGATTCCTATAATGTAGATTATCATCTGAATGTGTGGAGATTATATCAGACTTTTTTTTATTGTAATTTATCTTTCTAGACACCAGGTGGACTTCCCTACGATAATTGGTTTCAAGCCATGATAATAGATATGATATTTAAATTATCATTCAGTTTGTATAGTTCACTTAATTGTTCTTTTATTGTTTAATCCTTATAATGGATGTTACCTAGATCCTCGATCCATTAATTTATATTTGATTTAGTATTATTTAATGTATTTAGATAGAACTAACGGTCGTAAAAAATTATTTTATTTGCAATTGGAAATTTAAGCAAAGGTCTTAGAGGAATTTGATCATGCGACCTCTATCCTTACTGTGATCTGGTGTAGTAAAATGAGGTTCTGCCACATTTACAAACTAGGGTACACACGATCTAGAATTACAACCCTATAAGAAGGTGTAAAAGATATTGACCCTTCGGTTCTTTGATAGTAAAAATGATCACGATTTAGTAATCTTGATGTACAGTGCCTAATGTGAAGATGTTTTAAATGCATGGATCTATGATCCATAGTGTAGCAGGGATTTCTCCTTGCTACAGGGGCAAGAATGGCTCCCTTCTATCTATAGGACAAAAAGGTAGGTTCCTACGTGTGGAAAATACAGAATGGACAGAAAGCAAAGAGCAAGAAATAAAAATGGTCGTGAGCCCCTCTGCAAACAAGGTTAGGGCTTCACCTTGGCTACCTGCAAACAACTATTAAGCAAAAATAAACCTGCAAAACATGTTAAAGATAAAACCTGCAAACAAATAATGGTCAGAAAACAAATAAGCTATCAAAGAAAAATGCATAAACAAAACAAGATTATACCTCTCCTTTGGTGAATTGGGCCACCATGCCCTGGCTGGAAGGAAGCACCTCTCTATCTCACTCAGCAATGGAAGAGGAGCTATGGCTCAATGGGAAATGTGAGTGGAAGAGAGGGGGATGTGGGTGGCTTGAGAGGAAAAGAGGTCTCAAGGCATCCACGGGCAGCATAACAGTATTCAAGGGAGGCCTTTTTGAGAGTGACCCCCCACCCTCCTTTTATAGCTTTTTTGGGGTTTTAGGGTTTTAAGCCCTTGGTTCGGGCTTTAGCCCCTAGGAGAGTTATTTAGGCTCCTTTTTGGGGTTTTGAAGCCATTTTCTTCATCCTTAAGCCTTTTTGAGGGTGTGGGGGTCTAATGGAGGGTCGTGAATGGGTGTCCTTAGGTGGTGTAGGCCATGTAGAGATGAGTGAGGGATTTTTTGGGTTAACAAGTTGCCCCCTGATGTGTGATGGTTGGAGCTCATCGTATGGCCAACGGACATCATAGGATTTGCTGCGTAGAGGTGGTGCTTCCAGGGCTGGGGCATGGTGGCTTTTGGTTTTTGTATTAATATGGTTCCCATCAATGGGTGAGA
>LPNX011085470.1:142354-183220 GCA_001517045.1 Pseudotsuga menziesii
AATCTCCATGCTTGTGACAATGTCAAAAGAATAATTTGACCTATGCTCTAAAATACAAGAGTTGATCATATACAACTCATGGTACAATAATGGTTGCCTCAATGTGAGGATGAATACAATACTGATCTGGTACATTGGACCCGTGGCATTCTCATGGAATGCTATATCTTCATGACTGACGGCCTATTGGATCTGGGACGGTACATAGCTATATGGACTCGTTGATTGAGAGTCAAAGTCTCTGTGGTACAAGTATGCTGCATCAATCATAAATTTATATAGAAGCACTGCTAGGGCTTCTGAACACTGTCTCCAATGCAGCCCGAAAATCACAAGGGACATAACTTGTTTAGGTCCCTCGAATAGACTCATCAATGTGCTAGAGTCAGGTGACATCTGGGATCTTTGATCAAATAATATGCAGACCAAACCCTGTATGAGTCTCAATAGTGCGATGATGTAGTTGGAGTCGAGCACGTGAGAAACAACCATCCCGAGAGGTGTAGTGAGAATTTCTCCTCACTACAAGGGTAGAAATGGCTCCCTTGTTCCTATAGGGCACAGGGGTAGGTTTCTACCCTTAGAAAACAGTAAAAAACAGAATGTAAAAATGGTAAAAAGAGAGGAGCGAATTGAAACGAAGTTAAGCTACACTAGAAAAAATAAATGGAAATTATTATAGACTACATCTAAGAGCAAATCGGAAAGAAACATGGAGATGCAGCCCTTCTGAACCCCTCTGCACACACTGGGTTAGGGTTCTACCTCCAAAACCTGCAAAATAAACCTATACTACTATGAAACAACCTGCAGATGATGTTAATGGAAAACTTGCAACTAGAAATATGGGTTAGAAAACAAAACAAGGAAATAAACATGCATGAAAAGAAGTTATACCTCACTTGGGTGGAAATGGGACACCATGCCCTAGCTCATGGGAGCACCTCTCTCTTGGTTGGGGAGCAATGGCTTGGAGAAATGGAGATGGAGGAGAGGGAGAGTGGGTGGTTTGAGAGCAAGAGGTCTCAAAGCATCCATGGGCAGCATAAAAATATGCAAATGAGGAGTGTTTTGAGAGTGACCCCCCACCCTCCTTATATAGTTTTTCCATTGGGTTTTAGCATTTTAAGCCCTTGGTCTAGGCTTTAGCCCCTTTCAGGGTTTTAGCCCCTTTTTGAGGGATTTAGTTCCTGGGGGTCTATTTTGGGCTCTTTTTGGCCGTTTTTAGCCCTTTTCTTCATCCTTGGGCTCTTTTGGAGGTGTGGGGGTCAAATGGAAGGTCATGGAAGGTCTTATGAAGTGAAATGAGTGTTGTGAGATGGTGTCCTTGGGTGGTATAGGCCATTGCGAGCTGTGTGGGGGATTTTTGGGTTAACATATTGCCCCCTGATGTGTGAGGGCAGGAGCTCAATGTATGGTCGACGGACATCATAGGATGCTGTCGAGAGGTGGTGCTTCCGGGGCTGGGGCATGGTGGCTTTTGGTTTTGTATTAATTTGGTTTCCATCAATGGGTGAGATACAATAAATGTGTGACATGTATATGGACGAGGCGGGAATTCCCATGCCCATGACAATATCAAAAGAATCATTTGACCTATGCTCTAAAATACAAGAGCCGATCATATACAACTGATGTTACAATGCCGGTTGCCTCTCATGCGAGGCTGAATACAATACTGATCTGGTACATTGGACCCATGGCATTCTCATGGAATGCTACATCTTTATGACTGACGGTCTACTCGATCCGGTACATAGCTATGTGGACTCGCTGATTGAGAGTCAAAGTCACTATGGTACAAGTATGTTGCATCAATCATAAATTTATATCAAAGCACTGCTGGGGTTTCTGATCATTGTCTCCAATGCAACTTAGAAATCACAAGGGACATCACCAGTTTAGGTCCCTCAAGTGGACTCACCAATGTGCTAGAGTTGGGTGACATCCAGGGTCTTTGACCAGGTACTATGTGGAACAAACCCTGTACGAATCTCAATGGTGCGATGATGGAGTTGAAGTCGAGCATGTGAGAAACAACCATCCCAAGAGGCACTAAGGACTCCTCTCAAGTGGTCCAAGGAACTCATCAATGATGTAAATGAAACCAAGGTACAGGGACCTCTGGGTCTATCCTCTGGAATATGTGTGTTGGCGTTGACAGACGGATACCTACCCCTAGTCAAGGCAATGATGTTTCCTTGACCAGGAGCGTAAGGGATAACCGAAAGGTGTGAAGCAATCTACGAACTAACTCACTGAATTGGGGGGGAGGGGAGAGAAGGGAAAAACTGAACAGGGGCAGAGGGGGAGTAGGAGACTCGAACTTCCTTTGTTCATAGTATGACGGTAGGGTGAATTAGGAAGCAAATGAAACTAACTCATGGGAATGGGATCATCGTTGTAATACCGGGCATGTCGCTGCAAATGGGAAATACTTGGATGTGGAGGGCACTTTTGATACTGAAGGGATCCAAGGAAGACACATTGCAGCGTACTCTGAACAAAGGAGACCCAATGTGGGTATGCTGCCAAACTATTTTTTGTGGGGTGGTGCCTAGGGACACCGTTGTCATATGATCTCATGGATTTTTGGCGAGCCCGAGAAGGTAAATGCTCGATGGTGATTTCAATTTTAGAGAGTCTGAAAGCACGAAGAAGACTCCAGTGGGGGCTCTTTTTCATTGATAGTCTCTTGTGCCCGAAAAAGGATAAAAGTATACATAAGAGAGCTCGCCCATCCTGGAGGGGATGAGAGACTTATTTACCATTGGTAGTCCAATCAGGCCAGAAAAGGTTAAACCTATACTGACTGGATGGTCATTCAAATACTTTTACG
This sequence comes from Pseudotsuga menziesii, assembly GCA_001517045.1. Taxonomy (NCBI): domain Eukaryota; kingdom Viridiplantae; phylum Streptophyta; class Pinopsida; order Pinales; family Pinaceae; genus Pseudotsuga; species Pseudotsuga menziesii. Next base: position 145,194 of record LPNX011085470.1, read on the forward strand.
AGCATGAACGAAACCAAGTTTTCTCGGCAATATTTTCTTGATGAAACAGCTGGAAAAGAGCTTAACGACAACCGGTGGTGAGCGTTTTCGTGAAGTGCATCCCCCCTGCCCGAGAAAGCATAAAAGTATGCAGAGGGGAATGGTCTTAGCTTGAGTGTGCCAAGGAGGTCCTTTTCATGAGATGGTCTACATGGTCCGCAAATGGAGGTAAACAGAACGACATAGATGCCCTTTCCTATACTTTAGTGAGTGGGAAAGGAAGTGGCTACACTCAGTGATCTTTTCATTGTTTTAAGGAGTCAAAAAAGAGCTTAAATGAAACTCTAATGCGGTCAACCGACTGCGGTGTCACGACCAGTACCCCATTTCGGGACGGTGGATAGAGGTCCACAGGTCATCCATGTAGTATGGATGGAGCAGAAGGCTCTCAAACATACCAATACATGCGTGGGATAGATCGCGGCAGTGGCCTACGAGACAGTGCGGCAAAGGCACGCAAACCGAGGTGGCTCTTGGACAGAGGTCAGGAGAGCGTGTGTGTGTGTTAATGTGGACAAACTTGACCACATGCGATGTAAGTACAAGTCCGGAGGCATTTATATGCCAAATAAGTGCAAGAAAAGAAATCGTTTTGTGGGAAGTGGTCCAGAGGTTCATGTAAGGTGCGATGAAAAGAAAAGACAATCTATGTATTAAAAATACAAAATAAAATCTAACATTACATTCCTAAATGGGCAGTGGCCCGAGAACACTTCTATGTCAAATATATGGAAGAAAAACAAAAGGTTTTGTGGACGATGGTCCAAATGTTTGCATAAGGTGCGGTGGAAAAAGACAACTACAAAAAGTAAAATGTGGTACAATCCTTAATGTGCGGTGGCCCGATCACTCGCATGAGTTACGACCGGGAAAGTGTGATGCAAGTACAGGTCTGTAGACACTTGCATTGTCATGTCATGGCTCGTAAATTGATGTGACTTGTGGGAAATGGTCCCGAAATTGATTAGTTAAACATGAGATGATGGTCTCATTAAGAGATTTGATCCTGGAGGTGTGAGAGGTGTCTCGAACAGGTTTCGGGTGACTTTGGACTAGCAGCTAATGGTGTTGCCCCTGATTTTGCTAAAAAATGTTAAAAAAGAAGAAAAGGATGTGACTTGTTGGTGATGTTAAGCATAAAATTTCTTTAGGTAGAGTCCATTGCGGGGGTTCTCAAAGGGTTGTCCATCAGATTCAATGAGGGTGTATGCCCCTTTTCTGAGGCAACGGTGGATGATGTATGGGCCATACCACATTGATTCGAACTTGCCTTTACCCAATTTATCGTTGGGTTGGTCATAGACTAGAACCATATCACCTTTGCTAAAGGTGCGAGGGTGGACATGGGAGTCATATTGGATATTTGATCGTGTTTTTGCTGCCTCGATGGCTTGGAGGGAATCTCAACAGTCTTCTATGGTTTGCTTGAGTTGGAGGAGTCGTTCTTCTAAAGGTGAAGTATCAGGAAGGATTTCCACTGCGAGGCAGAGATATGGGATTTGGCACTCTATAGGGAGAACTAATTCAATGCCATGTACTAGGAAAAAAGGGGTGAAACCAGTTGCGGTTTTTGTGGATGTACAATAAGCCCACGGGGTAGAGAATAGCATGTGATGCTAGTTGGTTTTGTGATTTCCTGCCATCCGTTGAAGCATTGTTTTAATGATTTTGTTGACTACTTCGACTTGGCCAATACCTTGAGAGTAGTAGGAGGAAGAGTACTGGTGTTCAAATTTCAACATGGTTGATAATTCAGCCCATATAGCATCTTTGAAGTGTGCCCCATGATCGGAGACTAATTGTTTGGGGACACCGAATCATGTAATGACGTGGTTGAAAAAGAAACATGTTGCGGTTTCGGCTTTGCAATTGAATGTGGGCATGGATTCAACCCACTTGGTGAAGTAATCGACTGCCATGATAATATACTTGTGGCCATTAGCTGAAACGAGTTTGATGGTCATGAAGTCGATTGCCCATTTGCAGAAAGGCCCGACTGTGACTATGGGGTGTAATGTTGTGGGGGGGGGTTCTTGCCTTTGGGGCAAAAAGATGACAGCTGCGGCAATGTTTGACTACATCTATGCAATCAGCAAAAATGGAGGGCCAGAAATAGCCAGCACGCAAAATATTTTGGGCGGTTGCTAGGCCTGAAAGGTGACCACCACAGGCTTCGCTATGACTGTCGTTGAGGATGGTCTCAGCCTCGTAACGGGTGAGGCAACGACGTAGGATGGTATCAATGCCTCGATGATACAGAACATCTCCAACCAGCAGGTAGCAAATGGCTTGATGTCGGATGCGTCTCCTATCCTCATGATTGAAGTGTGCTAGGAACTTTTGCGTTTGTAAATAGAGAAGAATGTCCCCATACCAAGGGTCGTCAGTAGATATGATGAATAGGAAATCATCTAGGAGATCATCCTTCGGGGTGATGATGGAGTTAATGGGGGTAGATTGGTCATGAGTGTGGCCAATGCGAGTGCCTTTGTGCTTTTTGGAGACACCAACTCTAGGTCAAATTCTTGGAGGATGACTACCCACTTAGCTGCTCGACCTTGTAGAAGGCGGCGTCTTAAGAGGTGCCGCATTGGGTTTGAATCAACCACTACATGAGTATGGTCTGCAATGATGTAGTGGCACAATGTTTGAGCCGAGAGGACGATGGCTAGGGCTAGTTTCTCCTTGGGTGAATATCGTAATGGGGGTCCTGTTAGCTTCTGACTAATGTAGTAAATCACGTGCTCATGGCGAGCATCGTCTTCTTGGACTAGGACTCCAGCAATGGCATTTTCTGATGCCAACACATAAAGGATGAAGTCTCAGGTGAAATCTGGTGGTACAAGTAATGGTGCAGAAGCCAGGGCTTGTTTGAGTGCTTCAAACGATTCTTGTGCTTGCTGATTCCAAACAAAGGGTATTTTTGTGCGGAGAAGTCGAATGAATCCATAGGATTTCGTTGCATACTCTGGCACAAAGCAGCGAAGGAAATTGGCCTTGCCTTGTAGGCTTTGTAGTTGGTGCCGATTTCTTGGGCGAGGAAGATCAAGGATGGCCTAAACTTTGAGGGGATCAACCGTTATCCCTTTGTGGGAGACGATAAATCTGAGTAAACGGCTTGCTAGGACACAGAAAATGCACTTGAGTGGGTTTAGGTGGATGTTGTACTTGCGGCAACGTAAAAATAATTGCCGTAAGTCGTCTATATGTTGTGCTTGTTTTCGTGATCGAGCAGTGAGATCGTCCAAGTAGACCAAGATGATGTGGACTAAATCGTGGAAACAATATGTCATGGCACATTGGAAGGTGGCTCCAGCATTTTTGAGGCCAAAGGGCATGAATCAGTAGGAGAATGTGCCCCATGGGGTCGTGAATGCCATTTTCTAATGGTCTTCTTTCCGGATTTGGATCTGGTTGTATCCAGAAAAACCATCCATGAAGGAGAAGGCCTCATGTCCGGCGCATGCATCGATGATTTGGTCGATGAATGGTGGGGGGAAGTTGTCTTTGCGACACACCCCATTGAGATCGTGAAAGTCTGTGCAAAATTGAATGGTACCTTGTTTTTTATTCATGGGAACAGGATTAGAAACCCAAGTTGTGTATGCAATGGGATAAATGAATCCCGCTATGCACAGCTTCTCTATCTCGGCTTTCACCGCAGCCACTTTGGATGGATGGATGGGTCGTTGCTTCTGGTGGACGGGTGCCACATCAGGCCATGTGTCGATGTAGTTTTCCACGATGAATGGATCTAAGCTGGGCATTTCAGTGTATGATGAAGCGAAGATGTCGCGGAATTCTTGGAAGAGAGCAGTATAGGCATCGACCTCTTCCGAGGAGCAAGATGCCCCTAGCATGATTTCTTCAACGATCTCAAAGTTGGTTGAGATGTTGATTTTAATGGTTGGCGAAATTTTTGCCATGTTCCCTTCTTCGAAGGAATCTGGTGCTGGGATTGGGTTCTTGAACCAGTCAACCTTCCCATGGATGAAATCTTTGGTCTCCACGAAAAACTGGTTAGACTGCGACATAAGCTCTTTCGGGAGGAAGAACGAACGATGGTGCATGTCGTCCCATGAGTATTTTGGGGCGATCAGAGCTTCAAGGATCTCCTCATCATTGTTGAAGCAACCAAGTGACAGGTCTGATGAACCGTCGTTGGAGATGGGAGTGAGCTGGTCGGGGGAACTAGACATCATGTAAATGGACATGGTGTCAGACGAAGGAGGTGGTGGTGGGTGAACTTCTTCGATCAAGGTGATCTCAGACTCAAGGGAATGGTGACGGAGGTTAGCAAGAGCCATTCAAAATTTAGGGAGGTCTTCGCAATGGTGGGAGTAATGTCCATACAAACCGCAAAAGGCGCAAGCATGGTTTGTCCTTAATGCCTTGTTATTTACTACTGGCATGGTTGGGATTTCAACCACAGGGATGTTTTCATTCGTATCCATGGAATCCAGATGTGCACGGATCACTGGGATTTCAGGGCAATCCTGAGTTGGGTGGCCCTGTTGTTCGCAAATGGCACAAGGTGGTACTAGCCGTGGTTCTACGATGGCTTTAGTGTTCTTCCACCTCGCCCTTTTGGGTTGGGGTGGTGCAAGTGTGGGTGTGGCGGTTGGCTTATGCGGACCGGATGGGGGACGAGACTCAACCACAATAGGTTGCACTGGAGTTAGCACAACCTGGGGCATGGCTGGTTGAGCTGGTGGATCCAGATACCACATCGGGATCCCCAATGTAAGGTTGGGTAGGCTTAAGGTGGCCATGACCAGCTTGCTCATGACACCAGGTGGGGGAAAGAGGAAGGGAATTGGATGGACCGGAGATGAGCCCACATAAATCCCAGCTGGTTGCATGTGGGGGTGAGTTTGTGGCTGCGGCTGCGCGTAATGCTGCTACTGCTGCTGGCGTTGCGGCTGCGGACGATGTTGTGGTTGTGGTTGGGGCTACAGCTGCAGTTGTTGTTTGGGTGCAGCAGTGCTTGATGAGACCATGCACAATTCCGCGGTTTTCTTTTGTGTCGGTGGTGGTGACACCAATGAGAAAGGAGTCGTCATGGTGGGATCGATAAACAACCTAGGGCCCACATTCAATGGTGGGGAAGCTGGTTTGTTTTCAACCACAGTGTTGGTTGCAGGGATGACATTAGCATGTGCGGTTTCCCCTTGCAGCTCGGTGGTGGTGATGGTAGGGATACCGTTGGAAGGAGTCGTTAACCCTTGCGAATCATGGTAGGTGAGCTGGTCAACCGCCACAATATTCCCTTCATGGGGGAACATCATGAGGCAGAAGATAGTTGACACTATGGCTCACATGGCATACATGTAACTCCTCCTGAGGAGGAGGTTATAATCCAGTTGAGTGTTGATGACTTCAATGTCGATCATGACTATCTTCCCAGCTAACGTGATGGGAACATGGGGGAGGATTCCTTGGGCTTTAGTGGGGTGTCCATCATAAACCCACAGAGTCATGGAGGATGGTTACAAAATAGGTGATCCAAGCTTCTTCCAAACCAAGGTAGACATGACGCACGTGGATCCCCCCTTATCCACTATGCATTGGTGCACAACCAAGTTCCGGATGGACACCGGGATTTGGAAGGCGATAGTGGAGGGCATGTGTGGCTCTCCTTTTTCTGTGTCAAAGGTGATCAGCTTGGAATTGGAGGGGTCTACTGCCCCAAGAGCATCTAGTAAGGCTTTCCGCTGTGTTGGACATGTTTTAATTACCTCAAGAGTGGACATGGCGATTGGCGTTTGGGCCAAATCATCCACAACACTATAGCTGACTGCAGCTCTAGCTGTGGCGTTATTGGCGATTCTGCGTATGGGGGGAACGGGAACGGGGTTAACTTGAGAGGTAAGTTGGATGTCTTAGATGTAGATGCTGCTGACGAGTCAACAGGTTCGGTAGTGGTACCATGATGGTTTCATCTATTTTGTAAGTTGACCTCCTCAGTGGTCATGGTCATCAGGTGGTGGACACCTGTTTCGGCCGTGGGTGGTGCCCCCAGAGTGTTGGGATTGGCCTGGGGAGGGGTAGCGGTTGCCACCAATCCTTGGACTGATGGTGGGTTTTGAAGCACCATGGGAGGAGGTCCTTGTGGTGTCGGGTTGGTTTGTGCTTGGTTTGTGGCATTGGCAACCTGTTAGGCCTCGTTTCAAATGGCCTGCTTGGCCCAACCCATGAGGGGGCACTCTAATGTATAGTGTCCATAGACCTCATAGAGTGTGCATGGTTGGTTTGTGTGCAATGGGGCATTGCATCTTGGTGCATTTGGTTGCAGGGGGTTCTGGGTTGGCTGATTTGCTGCAGCATTGTTGGGGGGATTCAGTTGTTGACCGCCTCACTGTGGTTGGTTGTTCCCCTGGCTACGGGGCCAGTTGTTTCTAGCTTGCCTTTATTTATTATTGGGGGCAGGCTGGTTGGGACTATTTTGTTGCACGAACACTTGTCCCAGCGGAGCGGGGGCGCGGGCTTGGACTTGTTGCACTGGTGGTGCATAGTATATTTGTGGGGGTGGTGGTGCCACAAATGTGGGCATTTGCCCCACATACTGTTGTGTTGGCCAAGCCATGGCCTGGGCCTACTGTGGTGGTGTGGGTTGAGCATAAGAGGTTGTTGCCCCGGACTGCGACATCATTCTAGCATAGTCTGGAGCTTGGTTTTGGTAAGCAACGTTAGCAGTGTTGCTTGGTTGTAGTGCCGTGGTAGGTGGTGTCGGTCGAGGCTATGGTTGTTGGGAGACTAACCCTATGATGCCATCCGCTGCGTGGGACGCCCCCGATGTGTCACAGTAAGAGGTACTTGGATGGGGAGTGTCTGGAATGATAGTGTACAGGTATCCGGACTGGGCATAGATGAGGTCAAATTGTTGGGCCTTCAGTATGGCCTCTTCTTCAGACTAGGGACATTCAGATGCGACATCCTTTGTGATGGGCGGGAGAAAAGTCTTGAGGAACTAGTCCAAGAAGATCCTGTCATTAAGTTGGATCTTACATAAGTTGCGCCGCTGCCACCACTCATGGACATGGCCAGTGATGTGGGTGGCAGTGTTTTGGCGATAGGATAACAGGATCTCCACCCCTTCGTCATACCTGACAGGGAGTTGGAAATACTATAGGAACATGAAGGCTAGGGAGTTAACGTCGGGGTACTTGGCTTGTGGTAGCTCAATGTACCATTTGGCTGTGGCACCTGTGAGGGTGTGTTGGAATAGTCTCATCCTGATGGAGTCTTCTACGATGCTATTAGATGAGCACCATAGATTGAAGGTCATTATATCATTTTGGGGACATTCCTCGGCTTTGCCTTCAAACTTTGGGATGTCTGAATGCAGCTTAGTTGGCATGGGTGGCCAAAAGGCTTGGTGATAGATGGGTTCATTTATCAATCTAGACAGGTCAGGAAAGTTCAAACGAGCCATGAATGGCATATTTGACTCCAAGTTGATGTGGGATGGGGCTACAATGGGAGTGGGGTTTGCAGGTGCATAATGCATTTGCATGGCTGGGAGTACTTGTGGTGGTACCATGGTGGATGGGCCAATGCCCCCAAGTGTTATGGGTGGGATGGTATGGGTGGCGGGGGCATTTCCCCCTTGTATGGTAGTAGGGGCAATGTAGGTGGTTGGTGCACTGCCCCCCTAGGTGGCAGATGGGACAATGTGTGTGGAGGGGCCACTGCTCCCATGTGTGGCTACTAGACCAGCTTGGTTGGTCACTATGGGTGGTGGTAATTGGATAATGATAGTTTGCTTGACTATGCTTGGGCCGCTTGCCACATTGTGGGTGACTAGTTGTGATGTGGGCATGGGTCCACTTGCTAAGGTTAAGCCAGAAAATGGATTCAGGTTTGTAGCATCCATTGGGCTGGATGGTGCAGTGTGGAGGTCTGGTTCAGACTGATATGGGTCTGAATCATAATCAGAGGCTGTGTGGCCCTCTAATGGTGTAGGAGATCATTGAGAATGGCTACGATGGTGTCGACTGAGTGTTCCAAACGGTGGTGGTTCGCCTCTTAGGTGTGAGGAATATCGTGGAGGATCAATTGTGTTTGCTTGTGTGTATGAAACTGGTGGGTATGAACTTTGGACCCCGGTTTCAATGGCTTCCTACTGGATGAAGGTGGTCTCTCAACCACCAAGACTACCAGAATACAGCGCTTGGCTTGTTCCTCACGGGTAACTCTACTCAATCGGAAGGGGTTGTTTCCCGTTTCACTTGGCAATTCCTCTCAGCGGCCAGCTACTTTGGGGTTCCTGTGGTACTCCTCACAATGAGTTTCTGGGCAAAGCCCAAGTACTTCCCACAGTTGTAGCAGTCAGGGACTTATGTCCTCAAAGACTACAGAGTTGATTGAACTTAGTGTAAATTTGGTAACTTTTAAGGCTCACTCAGCGTCATGAACTGAGTTGGGTTAATTATGTGATATGGTGTGTTTTTTTGCTTGCTTGTTCTGGTATTTGGTTTGCAATATGGTTTATGAATTCATTGTACAGTTCACATCATGGTTTTGAATGCAAATGTAAACATAAACTTGTAAGAAAATATGGTGATTAACCCTGAATTGTTGGCCTAACTAAGTGTCTACCTCTCAGTGGTATTCTTCTTCAACCAAGAGAAGGTGTTGGGATCTTAACACAATGGGACTAAGCCCATCCGTAGATCCTCAGGTTACCTCCCAAGTGCTAGGTTGGTCAAGCAAGGAGGACGCTTAGCACCATGAGAATCCCTCCTTCTCTACCCCCCGAGAAGCCCTCCTTCTCTACCCCCCGTACCTTCTTGGTCTCTTGGTTTTAGTGGTTTAGGAAAAATTCCATGGAGTGCCTAGATCTATACGAGTTGTCCCTTCTTCGTATCCCAGAATACCCCGGAGGGTGATGATTGGGTAGAGGAGGAAAGGGACAGCAAGATGGTTAATTTTATGTTAATTTTAGTTAGGCTAATTCATTTTATTGAACCTTAATGATTGGATTAGCATATACACATTGTTCATTGATTTATTTGCAAAAATTGAAAACTAAAATAAAAAGAGACCTGTAATGGTGGACAGAGGCAGCTGGGCGACACTAACAGTCCTATAAAACTGGAGATTGCTGCTACTTAAACTGAAAAAAAACTTTTGTGTGAAAGGCCGCACATTTATGACTAAATCCCGCGAGGGGGCCGTGAGATTTTTCCAGAAATGAGCGAGGGGGTCACACAAAATGCCAAAACAGCCACAACTTGAGCTCCTGGTTTGAAGTCACACCTGTCTAAGGATTAAGTGCACCCTGGCTGCACCTATCTACCAATTAAGTGCGCCTTCCCTCACCTTTTCCCCCGATAAGAGTGACCTACTCCAGAAAGGGGTGTTTTTGGGGCTACAGGGTCAGATCTAGCCGAAAATAACTGGTACTGGATCAGTCTGACTTAGCTCGGCCTAGGAAAGGCTTCGGCACTGATAGAAAACAAGAAATAAAGCAGATTTAAATAGATCTAATAGAACATTTTTGAAAACTAGGGTAAAAACTGAAAAACTTGAATTTTTTTCCCAGGGATCCTGTGGGATCGACCCAGGGGAGTCGCCAAAGCTATAGTGAGAATTTCTCCTCACTACAGGGGTAGAAATGGCTCCCTTGTGCCTATAGGGCAGAAGGGTAGGTTTCTACCCTTAGAAAACAGTAAAAAACAGAATGTAAAAATGGTAAAAAGAGAGGAGCGAATTGAAACGAAGTTAAGCTACACTAGAAAAAATAAATGGAAGTTATTATAGACTACATCTAAGAGCAAATCGGAAAGAAACATGGAGATGCAGCCCTTCTGAACCCCTCTGCACACACTGGGTTAGGGTTCTACCTCCAAAACCTGCAAAATAAACCTATACTACTATGAAACAACCTGCAGATGATGTTAATGGAAAACCTGCAACTAGAAATATGGGTTAGAAAACAAAACAAGGAAATAAACATGCATGAAAAGAAGTTATACCTCACTTGGGTGGAAATGGGACACCATGCCCTAGCTCATGGGAGCACCTCTCTCTTGGTTGGGGAGCAATGTCTTGGAGAAATGGAGATAGAGGAGAGGGAGAGTGGGTGGTTTGAGAGCAAGAGGTCTCAAAGAATCCATGGGCAGCATAACAATATGCAAATGAGGAGTGTTTTGAGTGTGACCCCCCACCCTCCTTATATAGTTTTTCCAAGGGGTTTTAGGGTTTTAAGCCCTTAATAAGGGCTTTAGCCCCTTTTTTGGGCCTTTAGCCCCTTCTACCCTAACTTTAACCCCTTTTAGGGTTTTATCCCCTCTTTGAGGGCTTTAGCTCCTAGGGGTCTATTTTGGGCTCTTTTTTGGGGTTTTTAGCCCTTTTATTCATCCTTGGGCTCTTTTGGAGGTGTGGGGGTCAAATGGAAGGTCATGGAAGGTCTTATGAAGTGAAATGAGTGTTGTGAGATGGTGTCCTTGGGTGGTGTAGGCCATTGTGAGCTGTGTGGGGCATTTTTGGGTTAACAAGAGGCACTAAGGACTCCTCTCAAGTGGTCCAATGAACTCATCAATGAGGTTAATGAAACTAAGGTACAGGGACCTCTGGGTCTATCCTCTAGAATATGTGTGTTGTCGTCGACAAAGGGAGACATGCCCCTAGTCAAGGCAATGATGTTTCCTTGACCAGGAGCACGAGGGAAATAACCAAAAGGTGTGAGACAATCTGCGGACTGGCCCACTAAATGGGCGGGGAGGAAAGATTTGTATATGGGCAGGGGGAGTGTGGTAGACTCAAAATTCCTTTGTTCAGAGTATGATGGCAGGGAGGACCAGGTAGCAAATGAAACCGACTCATGGGAATGGGATCATAGCTGTAATACCGGGAGTGTCACTACAGATGGGAAATACTTGCAGGAGGTGGACACTTTTGATATGGATGGGATCCAAGGAAGACACACTACATAGTACTCTGAACAAAGGAGACCCAAAGGGGAAGTGCTACCAAACTGGTTTCTGTGGGATGGTGTCTAGGGACACCATTGTGGTACAATCTCATGGATTTTTGGCGATCCTGAGAAAGTAAATGCTCGATGGTGCTTTCAATTTTAGAGAGTCTGAAAGCATGAAGAAGACTCCAGTGGGGGATCTTTTTCATTGGTAGTCTCTTGTTCCCAAAAAAGGATAAAAGTATACATAGGAGAGCTCGCCCATCCTGTAGGGGATGAGAGACTTATTTACCGTTGGTATTCCAATCAGGCTGGAAAAGGTTAAACCTATACTGACTGGATGGTCATTCAGATACTTTTACGAGTACGAACGAAACCAAGTTTGCTCGACAATCTTTTCTTGATGAGAAGGCTAGAAAAGATCTTAACGACAACCTATGGTGAGCTTTTTCGTAAAGTGCGGCCCCTCTGCCCAAGAAAGCATAAAAGTATGCAGAGGGGAATGGTCTTGGCTTGAATATGCCAAGGTGGTCCTTTTCTTTTAATGGTCTACATGGTCTGCAAAAGGAGGTAAACGAGACAATGTAGACGCCCTTTCCTATCCTTTAATGAGCGAGAAAGGAAACAGTTGTGCTTGAAAATCTTTTCATTGTTTTTAGGAGTCAGAAAAGAGATTAAACTAAACTCCAATACAGTCAACCGATTGCGGTGGCACAGGCGGTGCCCCATGTCGGGAAGGTGGACAGTGGTCCAAAGATCATCTGTGCAGTATGGATGGAGCAAAAGGCTCCCAAACATACCAATACATGTGTGGGATATATTGAGGCAGAGGCTCGTGAGTTGGTGCAGCAGAGGTACGCAAACCGAGGTGGCTCTCAAACAAAGGTCAGGAGAGAGTGTGTGTGTGTTGCGGTGGACGAACTTGACTATATGTGATGTGAGTGCAAGTCTAGGAGAAATTATATGCCAAATACATGCAAGAAAAATAAATCGTTTTGTGGACAGTGGTCCAGAGATCTGCGTAAGGTGCAGCGGATGGAGAAGGAAACTATGTGTTAAAAACACAAAACAAAAAAGTAAAATGGTAACCCTTAACGGGCAATGGCCCGAAACCCGCATGAGTAGCGGTAGGAAAGAGTGATGCAAGTACAGGTTGTAGACACTTGCATCACCATGCTATGGCTCGTAAATCAAGGTAACTTTCGAGAAGCGGTCCTAAAATTTGTTTGTCAAACATGAGACGATGGTCTCATCAGGAGTTGGAAATTTGAGACCGGAGGTGTGAGAGGTGTCTCGAACCGGTTCCAAGTGACTTTGGATTATCAACTGATGGTGTTACCCCTGACTTATGATAAAAAATGTTGAAAAATAAGAAAGGGAAAAAACCATGCTATAAGGGACTCATACTAGTTATATTAGGCATAGACTCTCTTGAGGTGGAGCCCGTTGCATGGCTTCTTCAAGAGTCGATCTTCTGAGTCAGCGAAGAGGTATGCCCCCTTGTCAAGATGAAGGTCATTGGCAAGGAGGGATGACGAAATCTGGTCTTTAATGGGAAGAACCGATTCCACACTATGGTTTAAAGGGAATGGGGTAAAACCGGAGGTGGTCTTATAGATCTCCCCATCATCGTGTAAGTGGTGTCGGGGTAGATCAGGTGGATCTTCCATGGCCGATGAGGCAAAAGGGAAACTGGTGCTAGAGATCACGTAAATGATATTGGTTGTAGTTTTTGTGGCCTTGCCCCTAGTCTCTGTTGGAGGAAGAGGGGCAGGCCTAGAGACAGGAGAAGTCTTTGATGGACCTAGAGGTAGGTGCAACATCATCTCAATTGGATGGACATGAGTCAACACATCCTGGGGCCTTAGAGGTAGGGTAGGTGGTTAAAGGTACCACACAGGATCTCCCAGTGTGAAATCCTGTAGATTGCGGATTTCCCAGATAGACTTACTCACAATCTCGGATGGTAGGAAAAGGAAATGGAAAAGGAAAAGGATCGTGTTGATTGGGAATGAACACCATTGTTTCCCTGGTAACTGAGGTTGAGGTTGTGACTAAGGTTGAGGTTGCGACTGAGGTTGCAGCTGTAGAAACAATGGAAGAGATAGGTCTAATGGACCATTGGTGATGGTGGAGACAAGAGGGTCTGTAGAACTGGACATCATGTAAATGGACATGGTGTCTGAAGAAGGAGGTGGGGGGTGGACTTCTTCGATCAAAGTGATCTCAGATTCAAGGGAATGCTGTCGAAGGTTGGCTAGAGCCATTCGATACTTGGAAAATTCTTGGAAATGGTGAGAATAATGTCCATACATACTGCAAAGAGTGCAAGGATCATTTATTCTCAGTGACTTGTTTCTGACTATTGGCGTGGTTGGAAGTTCAACCATGTGAAGGTTTTCGGTTGTGTTCATGCCATCCAAATGCGCACGGATCATTGGAATCTCAAGGAAATTCTGAGTTGGATGGCCCTATTGTTCACAGATGGTGCAAGGCAGGATCTGCCGAGGTTCTACAGTGGCTTTGGCATTCTTTCCCCTGCCCCTTTTTGGGTGGGGAGGTGTGGGTGTGGGTGTGGCGGTTGGATTTTGCGGGCCGGGTGGAGGGTGAGACTCGACCGCAATGGGTTGCGTTGGGGTTAAAACAACCTGGGGCATTGGTGGTTGAGCTGGTGGATCGAGATACCATACTGAAATTTTCAATGTGAAGTTAGGTAGGCTTAAGGTGGCCATTACCGGCTTGCTCATGACCCTAGGTGGGGGAAAGAGGAAGGGAATCGTATGGACTAGCAATGAGCCCAGGTAACTCCCTATTGGTTGCATGTGGGGATGCGGTTGTGGTTGCAGCTATGTGAAACACTACTGCTGTTGATGATGTTGCTGCTGCTGTTGTTGTTGTAGCTGCGGACGGTGTTGGGGTTGGGGTTGGGGCTGCGGCTGCACTTGTTGTTTGGTTGCAGTGGCATTGGATGAGACCATGCACATGTCTGCAGTCTCATTTTGTGTTTGTGGCAGTGTAACTAAGGGGAAATGAGCCATCATGGTGGTATAGGCAAACAACCCAAGACCCACATTCAACAATGGGAAGGCAGTGTGTTGTCAACCGTGGTGTTGATTGTAGGGACAGCATTGGCATGTGTGGTCGTCCCTTGTGGCTCAATGGTGGTGATGGTAGGGATAAAGTTGGCAGGTGCCGTTAACCCTTGTGGATCATGATAAGTGAGTTGATCAACCATCACAATCTTCCCTTCATGAGGGAACATCATGAGACGGAAGACAGTTGATGCGAATGCTCTCATGGCATACATATAACTTCTTCTGAGGAGAAGGTTATAGTCTAGTTGAGCATTGAAGACCTCTATGTCGATCAGCACTGTCTTCCCAGATAATGTGATGGGGACATGGGGGAGGATTCCTTGGGCTTTAGTGGGATGTCCATCATAAGCCTGCAGAGTTGTGTAGGATGGTTGTAGAATTGTGGATCCAAGTTTCTACCAAACCAGGGTGGACATAACACACGTGGATGCCCCCTCATCCACTATGCACCAGTGCACAACCAAATTCTGGATAGACACCAAGATTTGGAATGCAATGGTGGATGGCATGCATGGTTCTCCATTCTCCGTGTCGAATGTGATCAACTTGGAGTCGAAGGGGTATACGGACCCAAGGGTGGCTAGTAACGCTTTCCACTGTGTTGGGTACATTTTGAGTACCTCCAAAGTGGACATGGCCATTGGTGTTTGGGCCAAATCATCCACAATGCTATAGCTGACAGCAGCTCTAGCTGTGGCGTTGTTGGCCACTCAGCGTATGGGGGGGGAGGTAAAAGGGGTAACTGAAGAGGTGTGTTGACCATATTATACGTAGATGTCGATGATGTGTCAGTGGGTTCGGTGGTGGTACTGTACTTATTCTTTCTAGTTTGTAAGCTGACCTCTTTATTCGTCATGGCTAGCAGGTGGTGAACACCTATTTCGGCCATGGGAGGTGCCCCCAGAGAGTTGGGATTGGGTTGGGGGGGGGGGTGCGGTTGCCACCAACCCTTGGACATGTAGTGGGTTTTGAAGCACCATGGGGGAAGGTCCTTGTGGTGCTGGATTGGGTTGGGTTTGGTTCGTAGCGTTGGTGGCCTGTTGGGCCTTGTTCTAAATGGCCTACTTAGCGTGACCCATGAGGGGACACTCAAATGTGTAGTGCCCATAAACATCGCAAAGTGTTCAGAGTTGGTTTATGCGCGATGGGGCGTTGCGTCTTGGTGCATTTTTTCATGGGGGGTTTTGGGAGGGTTTGGTTGTTGACCACCTCCCTGCGGTTGGTTATTGGCTTGGTTCTGGGGTTGATTATTTTGGGCTTGCCCTTGTTGATTGTTGGGGGCATGCTGGTTGGGATGGTTTTGTTGTGAAAATACTTGTCCCAACGAAGCGGGTTGAGCAAGGATGGGGGCTTGAACCACTTGCACTAGTGGTGCATAATAAATTTGGGTGGGTTGCGGTGCCACAAATGTGGGAATTTTCCCCGCATACTACTGTGCTGGCCATGCCATGGCCTGAGCCTTCTGCGATGGCACAGGTTGTGCATAGGAAGTTGTTGCTCTAGACTGGGACATCATTCTAGCATAGTTCAGAGTTTGGTTTTGGTAAGCAACACTAACCGTGTTGCTTGGTTGTGGTGTAATGGCAGGTGGTGTCGGACATTGTTGTGGTTGTTGGGAGACTGAGCCTATGATGTCGTCCACAGAATGGGATGCCCCTGGTGCATCCCGGTAGGAGGTGTTTGGACGGGGGGCGTCTGGAATGATGGTGTACAGGTATCCAGACTAGGTGTAGATAAGGTCAAACTGTTGGGCTTTCAGTATGGCCTCCTCTTTGGATTAGGGACGTTCGAATGTGACGTCCTTTGATATGGGAAAGAGCAAGGTCTTGAGGAACCAATCCAAGAATATCATGTCGTCAAGTTAGATTTTACATAAGCTGCGATGTCGTCGCCACTCATGGATGTCGTCGGTTATATGTGTCGCAGTGCTTTGGCGACAGGATAATAGGATCTCTAACCCTTCGTCATATTTGACAGGGAGTTGGAAATACTATAGGAACATGAAAGCTAAAGATTTGAAATCCGAGTACTTGGCCTACGGTAGCTCAATGTACCGTTTGGCTGCAGCACCTGTAAGGGTGCACTGGAATAGCCTCAGTCTAATGGAATCGTCTATGATGATGTTGGACGAGCACCATAGATGGAATGTCATAATGTGGTTTTGGGGACATTCCCCTGCCTTGCCTTCAAACTTGGGGATGTCTGATGGCAACTTAGTTGGCATTGGAGGCCAAAAAGCTTGATGGCGAATGGGGTTATTTGTCAATTGAGCCAAATCCAGCAAGTTAAGACGAGCCATGAAAGGAAAATTTGACCCCAGGTTGATGTGGGATGGGGGACGTATGGTGGTGGGGTTTGCAGGTGCATAATGTACCTACATGGCTGGGGGCACTTGAGGTGGCACCATTGTAGATGGGCCAATGCCCACAAGTGTGGTGGGGGGGACAGTGTGAGTTGACGGGCCACTGCCCCCAAGTATGATGTGAGGGATAGTGTGAATGTAGGGGACATTTCCCCCATGTATGAAATTAGGGGCAATGTAAGTGGAAGGTCCACTTCCCCCCTGTGTGGCAGGAGGGGAAGTGTGTGTGGAAGGGCCACTGCCCCCGTGTGTTGCAAGTGGGCCAGCTTGGCCGGTCACTATGGGTGGTGGAAGCTGACTGATGACAGTTTGCATGAGTGTGCTTGGGCCACCTATAGGGTTGTTGGTGACCGGTTGTGGTGTGGGAATGGGTCCACTTGCTATGGTTATGCTGAAAAATGGATTTTGGTTGGCAAAGGCCATGGGGCTTGATGGTGTGGTATGCAGATCTAGTTCAGACTGATATGGGTATGAATCTGAATCAAAGGTTGTATGTCTTTCTGATTGTGTGGGATATCACTGAGAATGGTTTCAATGGTGTCGGCTTAATGTCGTGAATGGTGGTGGTTTTCCTCTTAGGCATGAGGAAGAGCGTGGGGGATCAATTGTGCTAGATGTTTATCAAACTAATGGGAATGATGTTTGGACCCCAGTTTCAATGGCTTCCTGTTAGCTGTAGGTGGTCACTCAACCACCAAGACTGCCAGAAGACAGTGCTTACCTTTTTCCTCATGGGCATTTCTACTCAATTGGTGGGGGTCGTTGCCCGTTTTGCTTGGAAATTCCTCTCAGCGGCCAGCTACTTTGGGGTTCCCGTGGTACTCCTCATGATGAGTTTTTGGGCTAAGCCCAAGTACTTCCCATGATTGAAGGAGTCAAGGACTTATGTCCTCAAAGACTGAATATTTTTTTGAACTTAGTGTAAATTGATAAATTTTAAGGCTCTCTCAGCGTCATGAACTGAGTTGGGTTGATTACTTGGTATGGTGTATTTGTTTTTCTATCTTTCTGGTATCAGGTGGCTACAAATGGTTTATGAATTTATCATATTGTGGCAGAGTTCATATCACTGTTGTGCAAGCAGTGAATAATTAAAAATTTGTAAACAGATACATTTTTAACCCTGAATGTGACAGCCTAACTAGGTGACTACCTTACACCTATATTCCTCTTAGAACAAGAGAAGGTGCTGGGCTCTGAACACAATGGGACTAGACCCATATGCAGATCCACAGGTCACCTCCTAGATGCAAGGTTGGTAAACAGGGAGGATGCTTAGCGCTGTGAGAAGCCCTCCTTCTCTACCCCCTCTACCTTCCAGGTCATCCATTTTTAATGGTTTAGAACAATATTCAATGAAAGGCCTAGGACTATACGAGATATGCCCTTCGTTGTATCAAAATAATACCCCGAAGGGTGATGACTTGTAAGAGGAGTAAGGGTAAGCAAGACAGTTAGTTTTATGTTAATTTTAGTTAAGCTACATTCATTGATTAAGCCATTAAAATTTACTTTGAATTTACACTTTGTTTGTTGATGCAATTACAATAACTTAAACAGAAATAGAAATTGAACTACTATACTGGACAGAGGCGGCTGAGCCACACTGACATTCCCTATTAAACTAAAAATTAAGTACTGATTAACAGACCACACGTTTCAGGTCAATTTCATCGAGGGGGTCACGAAACTTTTCCAGAAACAGGCGAGGGGGTCATACAAATTTCACAGACATAAGCAGTCTGCCTGTCTGAGTGAATTGTCACATTTTGGGGGGGAAAGGGCGACCTAGTTGCGCCTGTGAGGCCTAAAAGAGTGACCTCATCCCTTGTTCAGGCCCTATAAGTGCGACCTACCCTGGATTTGGGGTTTTTGTGATCCTGAGTCAGATACGGCCGACAGTAACATGTACTATGTCCAAACTGACTCAGATTTGCCTTGCAGAGGCTTTTCCAGTAATAAAAACTGGAAATAAAATAGATCTAAGCTAGATTTAACAAGAAAATTCTAAACCTAGGGCATAAACTGAAAAAACTTGAAATTTGAAAAAACTAAATCAAGGATCCTGTGGGGTCGACCTGGTATGGTCGCCATTTCTGTAGCGGGGATTTCTCCTTGCTACAGTGGTAGGAATGGATCCCTTCTATCTATAGGACAGAAGGGTAGGTTCCTACATGTGGAAAATACAGAAAGAAAATGGAATGGACAAAAATCAAAGAGAAAGAAAGAAAAATGGCCGTGAGCCCCTATGCAAACAAGGTTAGGGATTTGCCTTAGCGACCTGCAAACAACTATTAAGCTAAAATAAACCTGCAAAACATGTTAAAGATCAAACCTGCAAACAAATAATGGTCAAAAAACAACTAAGCTATCAAAGAAAAATGCATAAACAAAACAAGATTATACGTCTCCTTTGGTGAAATGGGCCACCATGCCCTGGCTGGAAGCAATCACCTCTCTATCTCACTTAGCAATGGAGGAGCAACTATGGCTCAATGGAGAATGTGAGTGCAAGAAAGGGGGATGTGGGTGGCTTGAGAGGCAAAGAGGTCTCAAGGCATCCACGGGTAGCATAACAGTATTCAAGGGAGGTCTTTTTGAGAGTGACCCCCCACCCTCCTTTTATAGCTTTTTTGGGGTTTTAGGGTTTTAAGCCCTTGGTCCGGGCTTTAGCCCCTTTTTTGGGATTTTAGCCCCTTCCACCCTAACTTTAGCTCCTTTTATGGTTTTAGGGTCCTTTGAGGGGTTTTAGCCCCATTTTGGAGGCTTTAGCCCCTAGGAGAGTTATTTAAGCTCATTTTTGGGGTTTTTAAGCCCTTTTCTTCATTCTTAAGCCTTTTTGAGGGTGTGGGGGTCTAATGTAAGGTCATGAATGGGTTTCCTTGGGTGGTGTAGGCCATGTAGAGCTGAGTGAGGTATTTTTCAGGTTAACACATAGGTTTTAGTTCTCATCTCTTTATAATAATATAAGGGAAATAATCCCATATCTCCTGTAATTATTTTCCTTAGTTTAATTAGTCTTACAATGGTGACATTGTTTGTTCCTATCAAGATCTTGATCGATACTTAATATTTTAACTTTGTTTCTCTATAGATTATAAATATATTGAAAAGAATCACTAAACATTACAGATCTATATAATAATAACATTATAATTGGATATTGTTTATTTGTATAGAGAAATTGGATGAATGATAAGTAAATGGATTTCATTTTCTTACCTAGAAAGGAAAAGCAGATCTATAGTTATATACATAAATTGGAATTAATTTTAATTCTAGTCACTAATTTGATTTCAATATGTAGAGTATAAAGATATCTAGGAAAACGATGCAACTAGGGAATATAGAGTCGAATATAGAAAATTACTATGCATATTAGAATTAAATGATTTCACTCCATTAAGTAGAAGGTACTAGTATAACAACAATGGATTAATAAAAAACAATTATAATTACCACTACAGATATAGGATTTAAATATATTCTACAACATTAAAATATAAAGTATAAACCTAGCACAAACACCAGGAAAACAAGAGTGGATATGTTGTTGCTCCCAACTAACTCCCAGAGCAACCAAGTTACTTGCTCCAGAACCCCCGAGCCTGTTTATTGAACCACAAGTGAAAAATCTCAATGTGCCATCTCTTCCATTTCACAACTGTTTAATCCTAGTCCAATTCTAGCCTCCTGCTACTTATGGATATAGTAAATTATATTATTTTTCCTAGGACTTGGTCATTTATGAGCCTCCTATTCTTTAGCACTCAACTAGGAGTTATGACCTAATTTTTGGGGATGATACCTCATGCATCCTATTTTCTCACTCAGTTTTTTTTCCACTTTTATTTTTCCTCCTGTGGGTCAGCAAGCACTCTTCAACAACTATATCCACTATTTCCCCCCTTAACATATTTTATTAAATAAATTTTTTTAATTACAAAATGTTTTATTCTTGACTTTTATATCAAAAATAATAAAAGAATAATAAATAGTAATAAAGTATTTCCACTAGAATTAATAATAATCGTTAATTATGGGGATGTTACATACACCTACCCATAGAGGATAACATCATCCTCGGTGTTATAATTTTTTTTTCATTCTTCCATTACATCTTCTTGGAGCAATTTTGGATATGCCTCCCGCATATTACTTTCCAGCTCCCAAGTAACTTCTTCTGGAATAACGTGCTTCCATTGCACCTTGAC
This sequence comes from Pseudotsuga menziesii, assembly GCA_001517045.1. Lineage (NCBI taxonomy): Eukaryota > Viridiplantae > Streptophyta > Pinopsida > Pinales > Pinaceae > Pseudotsuga > Pseudotsuga menziesii. Next base: position 165,825 of record LPNX011085470.1, read on the forward strand.
TTGTCTGATAGTACGTTTCCAGAGTAAAAGTTCTCTCATGTCAAGAATGTGCTTCGGCCCCTTTTGGAACTCTCCTTTGGTTTCCACCTAGATTACATTCCAATCAATCACATGAGAAACATCGTGAACATATATTTTCAATATAGAAACGTGAAACACATTATGTACTTTAGTATTGGGTGGTAGGGCTAACTGGTACGTGATTGTCCCTACTTTAGCTAAAATTTCAAATGGCTCGCAATATCTGGTGCAAATTTTGAATACTTTCCGAGTCTCAAGGAACTCTTCTTAGGCTTTACCTTTAAATATACATGATCACCCACCTGGAACTCTCTAGGAGTTCTTTTTATATCAACATAGATTTTCTTCTTGTCTTGGGAATCCTTAAAAACATTTTTTACATGTTTCATAGTTAGCTCCATTTCTTTGAATAAATAAGGTCCTAATATTAATCTATCAATAGGGATTCTCCATGAGATTGTAGTATTACATTTATGCCCATATAAGATTTCAAAAGGACTCATACCTACAGAAACTTGAAAATTATTATTATAAGCAAATTCTACTAAGTGTAGGTAGTCTTCCCACATACCTGGTTTATACATAACATACATTCTTAGCATATAATATAATACTTGATTTACTCTTTTAGTTTTCCCATCTGTTTGTGGATAATATGCAGTACTGAAATTTAACAAATTTCCCAAAAATTTAAACAAGGATTTCCAGAAGTTACTTGTAAACTTTGTGTCTCTATCTATTACCTTTGGTACACAATGTATCATGAATATATATTTCATAAAAATATATGCAATGTTAACAACCTTATACGTAGATTTAACATGAATAAAATGCAAATATTTAATTAATTTTTCAACCACAACCATGATGGAATCATTTTGTCTAAAATTCTCGGGCATCCCAGTGATGAAATCCATACTGATTGTCTCCCACTTCCATTATGGAATGGGTAGTGGAAGCAATAATCCTATGAGATGTTGATGCTCTGGCATAATTTGCTGACATTCAAGACAACAAGCTAAGTATTCAACCACTCTTTCTTCATATTTGGCCAAAAGAAATCATTTTGTTATCATAGTGATCATTTTCTGATAACCTGGATGCCATGAATATGGTCTTTTATGTAGTTCATCCATGACTTTAAGTTTAAATTCTACTATGTTTGGTATGTACAACCTATTTTTATGGAGCAACAGTTCTTGTTGGTTTAAGCTGAAATATGTTTTTACTTGATTTTTTTTGTTTTTAGTGGTATTTTATTTTAAAAACTTATATTCTTTATAAGAATTTTCAACGCTTAGAATCTGATTTTCCAAATCATATTCATAGTTGCTTCTTGCAAACACTAAATTCACATGACAACTTAGAGCATCTTCCACTTTGTTTTCTTTTCATTTTATATGTTTTATTTCGAAATAATATTTGCTTAAAAAGGACAGCCATTTGGCCTTTATTGCATTCAAATTATGATGGTCAAATAAGCATTTAAGGCTTATTTTGTCTGACATAAGTAAAAAAAAATTCCAATTAAGTATTATCGCCACATTTTTAAGGCATGAATTATAGCGACAAATTCAAAATCATTTATTGTGTAGTTTTTCTGATGATATTCTAGTTTTTTGGATTCATATGCCATAACATAATTTTCTTGTAATAAAACTCCACAAAGCCCTTGATTGCAAGCGTCGCTACATACGACGAAATCCTTAAATGGATCAACAATATTTAAGATCGGCGCGGTAGTTAGTAAGTGTTTTAGTTTGTTAATACTTTTCATGCATTTTTCATTCCATTTGAACTTTTTACCTTTATTTTGTAAAGAGGTTATGGGGTGGGCAATATTAGAGAAGCCTTATATGAAGTTCCAATAGTATCTGGTAATACCCATAAATGATGATTGGCAAGGGGTTGTTGATCAATTAGTTGCACAGCATTGCAGATGTTGCACAAGCTCAGAAGACACCGCACAAGGAAAAGATAGCGTGCAAGGTGGAAGATAGACTACTTTTAAATATTTTGTGTCAATTATTCTACTTTTTTACCATATTTTGCGTATATTGGTCATTAGTTGGTAGAGTCAGTTAAGAATTAGTTAGAAAATCGTCCAAGTGGACCATTAATGTAAAGGTCCAAGTCGATAAGTAGAAGAAGAATTGTAAATGTGAATATCATGATCATATCATAGAATGAGAATTGAGAGTTCAAGGATTAATTGAATTGTTGTCTATTTTGAATATGTGATTGATTGCACAAAAGCTAATATGATAAGAAGGAGGTTGATCTGAATTGTTGTTATCGTTTTTGTATTATCTTTTTATCTGTTTCTATTTTCCTTTTCCTGTGAACCCAATGATGGATGTGAAGTGAATCTGTGACATGGATCTATGATGCGATGTTTATTGCTTATGAGTAATTGTATCTTTCTAGATCTGTTTTCGCACTTATAGGTATTTTATGGGTATGAGTGAATGATATGATATGTGAAAAGCAATGACAAATGGTTTTGTTAATTAAGTAACTGGTTAGATATGGTAGATAAGTTAATGAGTTCTCGGTGCCCATAGTCCTCTTCTATTCTGGAGAAACTTGGTTCCATTAGCCCTCCATTGAACATATTAGGTGAGACTTCATCCACTTCATGGGTGTTGCTGGAAATGTTAAAAATTTTCTGGGCCGGAGCTCAGGGAGATCGCGGTGACAGAGACCATACCACTTGAATTCGTGGTATAAGGAGAAGGTTAAAGATAATTTAGATAGGATGTTGGATGATGGAATAATTGATCTAGTAGAAGAATCATAATGGATCAGTCCTATGGTGTTCCAAGACAAGAAAACCGATGAAGTTTGAAACTGTTTCGACCTCAAAAAATTGAATGATGCTTGTATGCATGACCCATTCCCAACACCATTCACAGATGAAGTACTCAAAGGAGTAGGCAGTCAAGATATGTACTCTTTTATAGGAGGATTTTATGGCTACCACTAGATAAGAATCGCAAAAGAAGATCGACATAAAACAACATTTGTCACCGAATGGGGTTGTTTCCTATACACAGTGATTACTTTTGGGTTGAATAATGCACCTGCAATATTTTCCCGAGTTGTTGTCGCTGCATTCAAATATTTCATTCAGAAGTTCCTACAAGTTTATATGGATGATTGGACAGTGTATGGTCTCATTAAGGATCATCTAGAAAGCCTTCGACTGATGCTCAAAAGATGTCAACACCATCAGATCGTGCTGAACTCCAAGAAATGAATTTTCTGTTTGCCTTTTGGGATGTTGTTGGGTCACATTGTTTGTAAGCATGGATTTTTTATTGACCCCATGAATATCACACTCATTTTGAGATTTCCACCACAAACAAATGTGAATATGCTTAGGGAGACACTGGGAAAGACTAGGTATTATGGAAAATTCATCAGAGGATATGCTGTGATTACTACCCCTATGGAGAAACTATTGAAGAAAGATGTTGCTTTTTTCTAGAGTCCAGAATGTCAAGGAATATTTGACACTCTGAAGGCCAAGATGGATTCGACACCCATACTTGTGTTACCAGACTGGAACAATGAGTTTCATGTCCATGTTGATGCATCATTTGTCGCGCTAGGATTAGTGCTTGCACAGCCAAGAGAAGGAGATCTTGATCACCCGATCTCTTTCTATAGTCAGAAGTTTTCATTTGCTGAGAAGAACTATACGACCAAAGAGAAAGAAGGTCTCATGATAGTATATGCACTACAAAAATTCAAGCATTATCTCTTAGGTGGGTGTTTTAAGATGTTTACTAACCATTTTTATTTGAAGTACCTGGTCAATAATTCTGTGTTGGTGGGAGAGATATGCCACTGACTACTTCTCTTTCAGGAGTTTGATTTTGAAATAATTGTGAAACCAGGTTGCTTGAATGTTGGCCCCGACCATATGTCTCGAATCGAGAAAGGAGAAGAACCAACAAACATTGATGTGGGACTACCGGATACGCATCTGTTCAAGGTAGACATAGTGGATGATTATTATGACCAAATAATCCAGTTCTTGGCGATAGAAGTCGCATTGAAATATTTTTCAACAAGCCAGAAGAAGCAGTTGGTAGTCAAGGCCTCAGATTTTTAGTTGAATATTGTTGGGTAGTTATACAAACTTGGCTCAAATGAGATTTTGCGGCATTGTGTCCTACCACATGAACAAGGCCATATTTTAGAAGAAGAACATGCGGTAATTGTTGGTGGAAACTACAGAGGATGAGCTACTACGAGAAAAGTACTTTGTGCAGGGCTCTGGTGGCCCACCTTACATAATGATGCAACAAATTATGCATGGAGCTATGATGTCTGTCAATGTACTAGAAAACCATCGCAGAGGGATGCGATGCCACTGGTACCGCAAGTAACCTTGCATCCTTTTGAAAAATGGGCTATGGATTTTGTCGGTTCAATCAACCCATCTGGGAAGAGAACCAATGCACGGTACATAATCACAGCAATAAACTACTTAACGAGGTGGGTGGAGTCCACACTCGTCATGGATTGCACAGCTACAACATCAGTAATATTTTTGTTTGAAAACATCGTGGCGTGGTTTGGATGTCCAAGGATATTGATGAGCAACCAAGAAAGCCACTTCATCAACCACACAGTAAGTGTGGTGACAAAATAATTTCAAATACAGCATAATAAAATTACACCATATCATCCGCAGGTAAATGAAACAGTATAAGCTTTCAACGAGATATTGGAGCATGTGCTTACAAAGGTATGTAATGTTAACCACAATGACTGGGACTTGAATATTCCTACAGTCCCGTGGGCACATCGCACCACTTGCAACATATTGACGAGACATACACCGTTCAAATTTCGTTTATGGGAAAGAGGAATTCATGCCTATGGAATACATTGTTCCTAGTGTGCGCTTTGCATCCATGATAGGAATGGATGATGCAGCATTGGTAGAGAAGCACATGGTACAGTTGATACAACTTGAAGAAGATCATTTTATTGTAGGCTTCCATTGGCGCGTCAAGAAGGATCAACAAAAGGCTTGGCATGATCGCCACATAAAGAACAAACAATTTTAGCAAGGAGATTTGGTGTTTCTATATGAAAGAAATTTCATGAAGAATCCAGGTAAGTTACAAATGCAATGGATAGGTCCATATCTTGTTAATTCCATTAATTATTGGGGGGCAGTTCAACTGCAGCAATTAGACGGAGCGATGCTTCAAAAACTGGTGAACGGTAGCCGACTGAAGCCCTATAGGACAGGGCTAGAACCGTGCCATGCTTAAGGAACTGCAAACTAAAAATAATAATAATAATAATAATAATAATAATAATAATAAATAATAATAATAATAATAATAGGAAGAATAGATAACTAGAGGAAGGGCGCACCAAGAGGAAGTGGATGCTCAAGTAGCGGAGTCAGTAGCACAGTTAGGAAGATCTATCACCATAGCAATAGGGTCGTAACGTAGTCAAATCAGAAATAAATGAAGAACAGTTAAAATAGTTAACAGGCGGTGCCTGTTGAAGTGATGCGTATTGATGGCAGATCTGGCCGTTGGGTTGATAAGATCGACAGCGGATTCAAAAATTTAATGCATGATTTGGTTATGATGTCTGTGTTTGATTTGGTAATGATGATGATGGATCAGTGTGCTGCTATAAGAAGGTGCTCGACACAGGTTGAAAGCACCACTGAGCTAAGTTGAGTTGCAAGAATTGTTGCACTGAGTTGAAATCCAGAGCAACCGAGTGAATTCTGTGAGTTGTAGAGTAAGGAAGATGGTGCGTGACAATTAGAACCTTGTGAGGCATTTTCATGGCATGCAGGGCACCCCAAACATAGTAGATATTTTGAGTGATGGCATAGAATATCGCATTGATAGCATCAATGACCGGTTGGTACGTATCGGTGCTAGAATATTAGCCAGTAAGATTGTTTCTAAGAATCATCCCATCCAGTGCACTTCAAGGGTGATTGTGTGTGCCAAATAATGCACAAAAGGGGTTCAAATGAACTAAGCACTCTTCTTGATGAACCAGTTAAAAGAGGACATGGTAGCAGTATAGGCCAGAGAGAGGCCTTTCACATATACCTAGCTACTTATCCTCATCACATTTGTGGCTTAGATGGAGCAAGTGGATTACCAAGGGATGGAAGTTGAAGTAGTCATAGGTGTGTAAGGGTGCGCAATATCAAAATATGTGGTGGGTCAAGGAGCCTACTGGACAAGAGGATTGCATGATCTAGTTTTGGGTCTACTGGGAAGAGCTATAGGAAACAGATGTCAAAGTTCCCTAACTGATTAATGAGTCCACAATTAAATATCGGAGGATCGCACGGCTTGCCATAGGATCGTACACCATTCATCTGCAAGCTCGACACGACCCAAATAAACAATGGTTTCCCATGTCTTATAAGGTAACGGATGAGGAATTAGATGCAACAATTTATGATTGGCCTGCAGCATGGAGGGAGACGGTTAACACTACTGAAGTATCAACAGGACCACTAGAATATTCACCTAATGATCTCATGCAAATAAATGACCAGCAAAGTCACTATGACTCTAATGGAAAATAATCGATAGAGACTGCCACCGACCCAGAGGTACAACACATCCTTAAGGAGACAAGGACTAAGAGGCGAATGGAGAAGGATACGAGCAAAAACATAATTTTAGAAATGGAGGTACTACTACAAAGGCTCATCAAATTTGTTAATGACACAACCGATGCAGCCGCCATGGAAATCAAGAATTCTGCACATGAGGGATTCATAGAGGTAAGATCCCAATTTAATTTTGCACATAATGTTTTTTTGAAACACGCACCAAAGAGCGCAACTATGCAGGAGTATGCGTCAATTAGCACCGAGCCATAGGTCCAGAATGTTCAGATTCCCCTGACTGTAATTGACGCTGGACAAGAGGACGTGAATCCCTCAATACAACAACTGCAGAGTGTTGCGGTGGATATCAATAAGTTTTCCACCCATACCTTATTACACAAGCAGGGATCACCAACTGGGAGTACTTGTAGTCGCAAGACAAAGAGTAGGCACTGTGAAAAGAGGTAGAGGAATTGCATCATACAAAGGAAAAATTGATGGTCGACAAAGCAAAGGAAATTGAGGCATTGAAGAAGGCACAAGAGTAGCTAAAGATGGATACTACAGAAGAAATCACAGATCTGAAGAAAGAAACTGACCTGCTTGTTATTGAAAAGTTGCACCTTTTTTCTAGTCATGGGGAAGTGGAAGAGGTCGTTACGGATTCTTGTCAGCACATTTGTGAAAGCACCGTAGAGTTGGATGCAGTGGAAAAGGAAAAGCAACTTGGGGAATTTATTGCGCAACTACAATAGGACAACATTATTTTGATCACTCTTGTCTACCCAGACACACCACCAAAGCAAGTTTCAAAATGAAAGGGTCCCATCAAGGAGATCGCAGTACAACTTGTATAAATGGAGCAAGATGCCAAAAATATTACTGAGGTGCTGATGCAATTTTGGGGTAGTGTCATTGAAGATGAACAGTTAGAGAAACTAACAAAGAAGTTGCAGGAAGCCGAGGGCTAGTTGGAAACATTGAAGACAACATTGAGGAAAATGCCACCAATTATTCAGATCACCCAGTCAACGAAGTTAAAGGAGCTACAAAAACAAGTTGCAAAGGCTCAGGAGTGCTAGCAAAAGTGCAATGACTAGCTCAACGAGTTCCAAGAAATTTGATTCCAGTTGTCGGTGAAAGTAGTCGCTACACTACAGGCTGTGCTGGAGGGTAAGAAGGAAGTGAATGAAAATATGGTGGAGCACCCATTATAGCAGGATTTTCTCGGAAGTCAAGACCTTGCTGAGAAAACTAAAATCCAAGTAAAATAAATCACTCAGCAGTACGAAGACTTCAAGATGAAAATCAACGAGTACACCATGTCCAACTGACATCGCTCGAAAGCAAGCCACAAGATTATGTTGGGGGCCTGTTGGAAAGGGGTTGTGGATCAGTTTGTTGCGTAGAATCACGAATGTTGTGCAATCTCGGAAGACATCGCACAAGGAAAAGATAGCGCAGAAGGAGGAATATAGAATACTGTTGAGTATTTTATGTCACGTTTTGTACTTTTTTACGATATTTCGCGGATATTGGTCATTAGTTGGTAGAGTTAGTTAAGTATTAGTTAGAAAATTGTCCACGTCAACCATGAATGAATGTAGAACTAAACATTTGTAAAACTCTAGTTTTGTATTATTATTTGCTTATATTCATAGTTCCATGTTAAGGTTTTGAATTTAGCAGTTTATGTTTTAGAATAACAGGAAAAGATAACTATGTCTAATCCTGCTACTAAGTATGTTTTTACTGTCTTATGACAAGTAGGAAAAACTTCGATTGAGATCGAGCCTTACTTAGATTATAACTAACACAGTGAAGTGATACTTCTTTTACATGTAAGAAGTCTTGTTACCAGTTTTTCCAGTTCGAGATTAATATTCAACTAGCATATAAATAAATGCTAGTTAAATTAATTTTTTACAGCTTGAGCAGTAAAGGAGGTATTTTTGATCTTATTATTTATGATATTTATAGTTAATAGTAGCGTAAACGTGTCTAGCAACTGAACTTAACTCAATTATTCTTTTAAATAGCTCTTGTTTTGTTTATTTTTGTATCATTCTATTTTAATTTAGAAATATGTATGCAACTTTAGGGAGAGGCATCTTATCTAGGAGTTGACCTTATTGAAACTACTTGATTTCATAACATTTCCAAGATTCTTACTCTTATTGATATTGAGTAAATCTAGAAAGAAACTAAGGATCTCAGTAAGAATATTAAGCATATTTGACTGAGGACTTAAATTATGATATCAAATTTTATTATATATTTTAATATGCTAGTTAGGCATATTTGTTGTAACAACTATTAATGGAATTTCGTAGTTGATTTCCATTGCTTATTTAAGCAATATCCATGATGTAGTTCTTTTTGTATTAAGTTTCCTATACTAAATCTGAGATTAGAGAAATCCATACTTGAATTTCTATATATCTCTACTATGTTATAAAACCAACATAAAACCATACTAAAACCCTAGTATTCTTATTATTTACCTCCCATGTTATTGACTATGTAATAATTGTACATAAAACCAAAAAAAAATATCAACCCATAACATGTATTGTAACATGGTATTAATTCATTTTTTTCCACTATTACGTCAGGCTAAGCAAGGGTTTCAAACTAAACAAAAGACCCACAAATGAGAATATTTTTCAATCCATGTGTTAGCAATACGAAGGTTAGGTTTTGGGTTTGACTAAAGGCACTATAAAAATGTGTTAAACCCTAAAAATCCGCATTCTTCTTAGTCTTATTATACTGCTGTGTGTTTGTGAAAGTGGCAGTCTTATGGCCGCAAGGTTCATTGTCCAAACTTGCACCTTTTTTTTGCAGGCTCCCTATGCCCTCTAAGTTTCTCTACAATGAAGGATTTGTATGTTTACGGTTGTGTTGAGCCACAAAACCCCTCGAACTGTCATAGTTTAACTCGGTAAGTGTTGTTCTTTGCTAATAGTTGTAGTCATGACCTGAGAAGGTGAACACAACTTCTTGGTTGTCATGGTGTGTCATGAGTTATTTACTGTCATTTTTAAGATTGGAGGCAAAGGTTAGAAGTCTTCATAGTCCATTCTGTAAAGTAACATTTTCCTCTGCTCCATCCTGGGGTTTGGGACTTGGATTGTACTCTGTCAGCTACATATTTCTTCTGTAGTGATTCTTTGAAGCTCATTGTTCTCCCAAAGTGTGGAAATTGAACCCGGGTGTTAGAACAATTACACTCACAAAAATTGTCAATTACACACAAAGGAGACTGAATATGGAGCAGAACACTAATCAGTATTGAATAAGTGTAAAACAGCCAACCCTGTGAAGTCATAGGCTGCCACAATAAATAATTACATGAGAGATTCAAATGCATAAGGATGCCATTCAAATTTGGTCAAAATCAGGCTTACTAAATCTAAGCAAATCCCCCATAGGTGCATAAAGCAGTTTCCAAATCTGTCTAGGAGCTCACGAATTGGAAAAATCAATTAGGCAAGCTACTAGATGATGGAAGGAAAACTCATGCATACTTTTCATAGGATAAAAGAGTGGAGGATGATGAGGACAAAAAACAAGTTAACTTCACCTAGTCAAACTTTCCCAATTGCCTTAAAACTCAGAAAAAACAGGCAATAAAGCAGAAAAAGTAGACATGCGCTAGGAAGGCCAGGAATAAATCAGATTTGATTCCAAGTGGTTTCCCAAGTGTTCCATGACTCAAATTTAGCAATTTTAACACTTTGTATGTGTGGAGGACAACTTGCATAAGGTGGAATATGGAAACTAGGCAAATAAGACAAAAAATGGATTAATTAATGTCTAAGGTAGCTAACTATGGGTTGATTATTCTAACACCCCCCCTTAAGCCTGACTTATGAGTAAAATATCAGAAAAATTATAGGTCCTAGCAACAAGGCTTAGTCACCCTTTACATACTGCATGTCCATTTAACCAAGGAAAGAGGCAAAAACCCATTGGGAAAAATCCTCCCTTAAACATGGACAGTAAAACAAAATTTGAAAATCTTGTCATCACTCATGCTTCACAGCATGATCAGCAATCCCCAGTAGTGATTTGAGATTATTGAATGTATTCTCACAAAAAACTTTGGTGAATATATCTGCTACTTGTTCTAAAGATGAACAGAAGAGTAGGTGAATGGTGCCATCATGCACAAGTTGTCTGATGTAGTGCATATGGATCTCAATGTGTTTGGTTCTCTGTCTATGAACTGGATCATTGTAGATTTGAATGGTACTCTGATTATCACAATAGATAGTAGTTGATTATTCTAATTCGAAGCCACACTCACCAAGTAACCCCCGCAACCATAAACATTGAGTTGTTGCATTTACAACTCCTTTGTACTCTGCTTCTGTAGATGAGAGTGCAATGGCACTCTGTTTCTTGCTTGACCAGCTGATTGGTCCTTAAACAAGCATGAACACATATCCTAATGTTGAATTTTAATATGTGTTGTCACCTGCCCAATCACTATCAGTAAACCCAATCAAATCAAGATCAGATTTAGCTTTGTAGAAGATCTCATGAGTCCTTGTTCCCTGAACAAAGTTAAGGATCCTTTTGGTTGCTCTCCAATGGATCTCATGAGGCATATCCATGTATCTTGAAGCCACACTTACTACATAAGAAATATCAGGTCGAGTATGTGTAAGATACAACAAACATCCAATCAATTGCCTATACAATGTATTGTTTACCATAGGTGAAGAATCTGCTTCTTCAAGCTTAACTCCTGAAAGGAAGGGAGTCTTGCTTGGCTTGCAATCCTTCATGTTGAATTTTTTCAGCAAATCCAAGGCATACTTGGACTGATGCACTTTGATTCCTTTTTTGGTTTGAGCAATCTCGAGCCCCAATAATTGGCTCAATAAACCCAAATCAGTCATTGAGAATGCATGGTTCATTGCATCCTTCAAGGAAGCAATCTCATCCTTTGAGATTCCTGTAATGAGAAGTTCATCAACATACAAAACAATGATCATTAATGAACCATGAATCATATTCAAATAGACATTTGGATCTGACTTGCATCGAACAAAATTCAGTGATAGCAGAAAGCTATCAATCTTGGTATACCAAGCTCTGGGGGCTTGCTTAAGCCCATACAATGACTTCTTTAGCCTGCACACAAGAGATTAATTAGTAGCAAATCCTTGAGGCTGCTGCATGTAAATATCTTTAGTGAGATCTCCATTCAGGAAAGCACACTTCACATCCATGTGATGTACCTCCCACTGCTTCGAAGCTGCAATGGCTAAGGCTAGCCTGATGGAGTCCATCTTTGCCACTAGTGCAAAGGTCTCATTGTAGTATATGCCATGTACCTGTGAGCATCCCTTGGCTACAAATATGGCCTTGTATTTCAAAGGTGAACCATCAGCAACAAATTTGGTTTTGTAAACCCACTTACACTGAACTAGATTCCTCCCTGGGGGAAGATCAACCAGCTCCCAAGTGTTGTTCTTCTGGAGTGAGCTGAACTCGTATTTCATGGTTGTTTGCCATATTGGATCATTTGTTGCATATTCATATGTATGTGGGTCTGATTCAACCATCATATAGCATTTCTCTGCAAACATAGGATATTTCATGCATAGAGCACTCTCAAACTGAGATCTAGTCCTCCTAGGATCATTAGGATTTCCAGCTAGTTCTCTAGCTGCATGAATGGTCTTTGCTGCCCATTTTGGTATTGTAGGAATTTTAGGATATGTAATTAAATAATCATTATCAGACATATCAGAATCAGCAAGTTCAAATATCTCTTCACTTACATTCAATGGTTCTGGTGGTGAAGAGGATTCTCCAACTTCCACTGCTGCTAGGGGCTCTTCTTGGAACTGAACACACCTTTCAATGAAGGCTTTGTTTGTGCTCAAATTGATCAGCTTGTACCCTTTTGAATCTTCAAAGTACCCAACAAATAGACACTCTTGGCTTTGGGGCTGCAAAGCCTTCCTCTTTTCTGTTGGAATTCTAGCCCAAGCCCTTGAGCCAAAAATCCTGAAATGGGTCACATATGACTTGTGCCCACTCCATGCTTCGAAATGAGTCATACCATCAAGATTTTTATGAGGCACCCTATTCTGGATATAGGCTGCACATTTTATAGCTTCAGCCCAAAACTTTGGTGGCAAAGTATTAGCCTCCATCATGCATGTTGCCATCTCTTTCAGTGATCTTTTCTTCCTCTCAACAACACCATTTTGTTGTGGTGTGTAAGGGATAGAATGTTGCATCTGAATACCTGCATCTGCACAATATTGAATGAACTTAGACTTGACATACTCACCACCATTGTTATATCTGAGGACCTTGAGTTTCCTCCCAGACTGGTTTTCAACCAAAGCCTTAAAGACTTTGAAGAGGCCAAAAACTTCAGACTTATGTTTCAGGAAGTAAACCCAGCAGTACCTGGAAAATTCATCTATGAATGTCAATGCATATTTGGCCTGACTCATTTACATATGAGGAAATGGGCCAGCAACATCAATGTGGATCAACTCAAGAGGTGCATAGGTTCTCTCATGACTAGCTTTCTCAAATTTATGCTTTGGGTGTTTTCCTAAGATGCAACCTTGACAGACTCATTTGGAAAACTTAATCTTTGGTAACCCTATGACCATTTATTTTTCACTAAGATCAGAAAGATACTTGTAATTGAGATGGCCAAATATTTCATGCCAAAGCTTGCTTGCCTCGGTAGCATGAATCAGAAGAGCAGAGGGGTTTGAGTAGGGTAGGAAGTGTGAGAACATGTATACCCTCGAAGTATGATTTGCAACTCCTTTTGCAATGAATTTACCACTTGATATCTCTGTGATCTCAACTTCATCAGGGGAGAATATGACCTTCTTTGGAGACCCTGTGTGGGTCATCTCATACACTGATAAGAGTTTAGAGTAAATACCTGGAACATACAATACATTGCTGAACTTACCATGGTCAAGATCAATCCTCCCTTTGCCCAAAATTTCAGTGAGAGAGTCATCTCCCAATACTATTGGTGGACCTTTCGACATGTCAAGTGAGGTGAATTCCTCCTTGGTCGAAACCATATGTCTTGAAGCTCCAGAATCAATGATGAAACTAGGTGAGCTTGATGTGCCAGCAACCAATGCATGAACTCTCTCTTTGTCTTCTGAATTTGATCCTCCTTCTCTCTTCTTTGAGCTATCAGGAAGGGAGATGCCATTATTCTCCAGGAGTTGGGTCAGCATGTCAATTTGCTTCTTCATGCGGGAGCTTTCAGGATGATTTCCCTTACTGCAGTATGTGCACTTGCTCATTTCTCCTTTGTTCTTCTTCTTCTGGGGGTTATTCTTGGAACCTTAAGGCTCCTCTGGAGACTTGTTCTTGTCTCTCTTTTGCTTAAGTGGCTTCTTAGCTTTCTTCTTTCCTTTTGAATCCACCCTTCAATCTCCAGCAACCAAAGCTTGGTCTTTGGAATGTTTGATGGTGCCCATCATCACCAGTTTATCTTGTTCTTGTGTGAGAGATTCCATGAAATCTGCAAGGCTAGGCATTTTCCAGGCTCGTGTTGTCAACTTTGTGGCATAGAAGGTTGATACAAACATAGAATATTCAAGGACAAGCTTTGAGAGTATGGCCAAAACCAGTTGCTCATCCTTCTTTTCAATCCCACACTATTTTAGCTGCAAAACAAGGGCTTTGAACTTGGAAAAATAGAGTTGCAGGGATTCAAAGCTATTGGGACTCGGGGAGATCAATTCATTTTCAATTTGATGTCCTCCCATCTCATATATCTTACCAAAAATCTCAACAAGATTCTCCCATACTTCATTTGGTGATGTTAATCCATCAAGATGGAAAAGGAGGTCTCTGGATATGCTCAGACACAGGAGACCATAGGCCTCATCCCTCCTGTTGTGCCATTTAATTTTCTCTGCAGCTGCATTGGGATCTACTTCTGTTGCCATAGTCACTCTATAGAGGCCTTTCGCTCTCAACAGTATCTCCATCTCTGCTTTCCATTCAAAGAAGTTAAATGGAGTCAAGATGATCTTCTGAGATTGATCCATAGCTCAGAACTTGTCCCTTCAGTCAGCAGAATGCTCCCAGTCAATGATGTCGAACCTGAAATAACAAATTTGGAGATAAATCAATCTACAAAGGCTCTGATACCATCTGGAAATTGAACGCGGGTGTTAGAACAATTACACTCACAAAAATTGCCAATTACACACAAAGGAGACTGAATATGGAGCAGAACACTAATCTGTATTGAATAAGTGTACAATAGCCAACCCTGTGAAGTCATAGGCTGCCACAATAAATAATTACATGAGAGATTGTTATCCACCTGAATGGCACCTCTCCGTCCGAGTGCCGACATCCCTCATGTTGGCACATAAAAGGACATCTATGGGTTGAGGTTTGCCCAAAACACTATAGATGAGCTTCTTGTAAATGACATTCATTATCCATCCAATGGTCTACTTTTCCTTTTTAGATATGTCAAGACATATCCGCAACTCTATCCTTATGCAACTCGCAGATCATCCGCGAGTGTTGGTGTTTGCAAGTCGCGGATGGATGTATCCGTGGGTTGCCCTTATAGGAAGTCGCGGATCATATGCGAGTTGTCCTTCTACATACCCGCGGATGCCTATCTTTGACATTTAAAAATAAAACATGAGATTACTTGAGATTAGTTAATCCATTTACCTTAATCTTCTTAACTGTCACAACCTCCTCAACCTTCGAAACTGCCTTATTTCATCCATATAAATACAGGCCTTGGGGAGGGTGTTGATATATGCATTTGGAGAGCAAAGTTATGCTGGTGGATTTTATACAGAAGTCTTTGGAGCAGTGAAACTCAAAATCCTTTGGTTGCAGAGGAGTCCTTGTCTCAGGCGTTGGATTGTAATCTGAACTCTTTCCATTGTTGATAATAAAGAGAATCCTTCTTCCATATGTGTTTCACGTATCTTGGTTTGATAAATGTTTATGTTTCTGCATTTTATATATGATTTATCTAACCTGCTTATATATACATGAATCATCTTGTATCTGGAAGATTGACTCTTGACAGGTGAAGGAGGAGCAACCTTGAAGACTTTGGAGGTGAAGTAGAATGCAAGAGGACAAGCAAGGATCGACCTTCGTTAATCGAGTAAGTCTTTCTCATCCTCCTATTTCCTTTACTGCCTTCTAGAAGGCAATTGTCTGCAAGATTGATTGAGTATGTTGGTAACCCCAGACCTATAGTTATAAGGTGTCCATACATGTACAACAAAACTGACGACTCTGCTAGGGAGGCCTAGACTACTATAGGTTTTTTTTTCTGTCTCCTGACCAGTCTTTGCTTGAAGTCTGTGTGTGATCTTCTATTCTGGTTTATACTTGCCTCAGTATTCCAAAGTCTTTGGCATTTTTTCTTGTTCTTTGAGAAAAATTTCATACCCATCCGCGAGTTTCTCTTCTGAACAGTCGCGGATACAAACCTACATCCACGGGTTGTTGTATAGAACAGTCGCGGATCATCCGCGGGTTGCACTTATAGATAGTTGTCGAGATGCCTAGAAGTAGGGTTTTTTAAGTTAAGGCTTTCTTGTTCTTGTGAGTTGATTTTCTTTATGAATGTTGTGTAGCTTGTCTGAGTGCCTTTGGTGATCACACTTTCTGCTTTTTCGGAATCCCTTGAGTCTTTTTGCTTGGATCATTTCCTGCTTGCATGCTGAAGTAGTTGTGGCGTGTTTGGTTGTGGATTAAAGTGTCTCGGTCCAGATCAGTGATCAGGGTCTTGGGCTCTGTTTTTCCAGTCTGTCTTTTGACAATGGCTGGTTGTCACTTGCCTTTCTAAGTCTACAGTGATTTTTTTCATTGTGAGCACCCAAGCTAGGGTTCCTAGCCTACCTTTGTTGGTTGTATTTTGGTTCTATCAGCCTGTTTACTTCAGTTTGTTGCTTTCAGATAGTTTATTTGATTCAAGTTTGCTCAAGTACAGTGCATTGTAGGTGCATGGTAGAATTTTGAGTATTTTTAAAAGTGAAAAAAAAACATTGTTAAGCTTTTGCATCTTGATTTTGCATAAGTAGTGTTTGTTTCAGTTTAAAAATATTATCTCAAAAGCTAAAAAAATATAGGCTTAGTTTCTTTCATCGTTGCATTTCAGTTCATCAACATATATTTGCAAGAAAAGAAAAAGAAGTTTGTTTTTATAATGGTAATTTTGCTTTGAATACACCTTTATTTTCATTTATTTCTTATTTGAGTCAAAACATCATAAATTATACCACTCCATTTCCTCTTGAGTAAGAAATATCCCTTTGAAATGAACGTATAAATTAAAATTTACTAGTAAGTTTTTTTTTTTAGGGGCCTTTCACCTACTAGCTTAGGCTAGACTTGTGGGCTAGGAAGTGTAAACTTCCCACAAGTTATAAAACTCAGACGTAGTGGACCTTTCTTTAGGTAAATCCTTGACTTTATTGACTGTATCTGGGAAGCTCCTCTCAAACGGGAGTTAAGCATGAGGCCGCGTGGAGGCTTGGACAGAGGAGATAACCCTCTGAATCCTTGTCAAAGCGTAACTTAGGACTTTTGCGCATCTGGGGATTCTATCTTAGATAGAGTTTCGGGCTCAGCTACCCTACCCATGCATACGAGTTCGGCTTGCGACTATCCCCCCAGACTGTTGGTATTGCCAAGGTAGCCTTTAGTCTCTTGTCTTTTAGGGTTCATACCTAGGTAAACCAGAAGG